>VXBJ01003148.1:288518-321522 GCA_013400055.1 Nycticryphes semicollaris | reverse complement strand
TCTAAATTTATGACACAGAGACTACACAACTAAAAATTTATTCAAACCAGACACACTCTAGGGAGTTACTTAGTGGAAACTACTAAGTACTTGCTGGTTTTTAAGTTTTCTAAAGCATTCATGAGTGTTACGTCAGAAGGGATAGTTGAGGTGAGCAGTTCAAATTTTATATTAATAAAAATTAAATAAAAAAATATAGGATAAGGCAGTATATTCTGCCATTTGTAATAGGATAAGTAAATATCTCTTCAAATAAGCACCAAGTTAAGAATTTTTATCCTATGATAAGCTTCAATATTAATCCTTTTTGTTCTAAGCCCCCACAAAACCTGCAATTTAAGCTGAAAGCCTGTTGCTAGTGCAGCTTTTTTTTTTTTTCCCCAAAAATGGCTCATTAGGTTTTAAGCAGTATCTTCACATGCACACAACGTACTAAAAAGCAATTAAAAACTCAAAGTTTCCACACAGACACTAAACAGGACAAAAGAAAGACTTTTTAAATATAAACACACAGTACGAGGAAAAAAAAACAAGCTGACAACAAGCTGATATAAAAATCAGTATTTATGTAAAAAAATAATGCACTGCATATTGTAAAATCAGTCAATAACAGTATTCACCTTCACACAGTTTTCTAGATTTTCAGACTTCAAATGGTTACATAGCAAGGAAAGAGACCGTAACTACACACGAGGCAGACTGCTTCCTAGTTTCCATCCCAGAAGTTTACCCCCTGAGCCAGCAGGGAGATTAAGAGCAGAATATAAACCCTGCTTGTAGTGGAGTGTGTTTTTCTACTGCTAAAGCATTCACCCAGCTCACACAGATATGGGAGTCAGAGCCAGCCTGCCTTTGACAAAGAAACAGCCACAGAAATTAAGTTTCTAAAATGGGGTTGGGATGAAGGTGCAAGTCAGTGAGTGGATTCTCCATGTTCAATAAACAGGAACCTTTCTGGAACCCAAAAACTCACTTTATGAAGACTTCATCTCAGTTAGGTTATTCAAGTTCAAATATACTTTACAGAGATATTTCATACCATGCAACTTTAAATAAAATTGTACTGTAACACTAGAACTCAATGTTTTTCTTCATGTTTTTCTCTGAAAAAAACATTTGTATTACATAAACAGAACATTTTTTCCCACTAAGATAACTAAAGAAAGCCTAATCCTTACCTGTTACAAATCACTATCACCCTATCGACAGCAATGCATTCACATAGTTGAGGGTCTGCCTCACACCTATTTTAAAGCCATGTTATCAAAAAAATACAGTAACAGGGTATATTCTCTAAGAAAGCCATCTAGTATACAGTCTGATGACGCATCAGAACTCTTACCACAGCTCTTCATTTTCAGGTACTAAATAAGCTATAATAATCATTAGGTAATAATTCTTAGCAAGAAAATAGAACAGCTTTTCACTGTTGGGTTTTTTGTCTACTTCCAAAATGCCCTATAAAGCTGCAAACCCATGTCATTTTTAAAAAAAAAAATATTGTAAAACAAACAAGTTCATACTGAATTTTTGCTAAAAACCACTTTAACTCTGCACTACCTTTTGGCTGTGATAGCTCAACAATGTTGAAACAAATGCTGTATATTAAAAAGTCTCCATATCTACAGAGAAAACTAGTATCACATACTAGTTATTCACGTCTTGGAAAATCGTATCTATAGTGTGCAGCTTACATCTAAGATGAACAAAACAAGATTGTCAAAACAGTACTTCAACGTGTCAGAGATGAACATATAAAGGCACATACAGATTGTCAATGATTACATCACATTTCTTTGAAAACAGAGTATTTTCTGCACTCGTAAACAACTTCGTTTACATAAAGGCTCACACCTTTAAAGTGAGGTTAGTGCTGCTGACTCGGTTATTGCTACATTCACAGTTTAACCGAATTTTAGACAGTATATGAGGTACACTCCCAAATAGAGCTATCTTCATTTCTTCCTTGTTCATTTGATCAGTAGGTATCCGAATTGTGCAGACTAAAGCTACTGACTATAGAAGCCAGTAATATCCAAATTATTGGATCCAAGATAAACGTTAGCAGTGATTAAACTTCAACAGAGTAAAGTCACTTTTGCAGAAAAAAGTTCCTGTTCTTCATTACATGTATATTTTCTTCATTTTTATGTATGCTAGTAAACTTGTATCTGGGCACTTTAAGAGCCGATTCAAGCCATAGTAGAATCCTTGCACCTTCTGACCAGTATCTTAATTCAGTTTCTTGATTTAACAGCTTGGAGTAAAAAAAATCACCTTCCCTTTGATCTTCTGGCATACAAGTCTCTTACGCTTTTTGTTAGCTGCTTTATGAACACTTTGTATACTTTTCCACAGTACGTATGCATGGTTTTCCGTAATTCCAGTTCTAGGGGCTGCAGCAGGGAATGAACCAGATCATCTCCAAATGAATACTGTAAAGAGGTTAAGAAAAGAAGATTTAAGGTCCACATGAAAGAGTGTCATTACTCAGAGTTATTAAAGAGTTTTACCTTTGAACATCTTGTTTGCTTCCTATAGGTTTATTGTTTTCAAGAACTCAGAGAGCTTCTGAATGCAATATTTGAAAACCACCTCTAAATTACAGAAACAAATAAGCCTATCAAATGAGACTGAAGAAAAACAAGGTAAGCAAATTAACATATCCAGACAGTGAAAGAGGAAATTTAAAATTACCTTATTTAATTAGAAATCTAAATTTAATTAATTAGAAATCTAAAATTATTTCTGGTTATTTGTTGAACAGTAACTTTCTTGAATGACATATAACTTTTAAGGAATACAATTCTTATCAAATTATAATGAAACAAGAGTATGAAAAGTGGTACTACTGAAGTTTCATTAAACTGAATGATGGTCAAACACATGCTATGTTTAACACGGACATGAAATAAAGTAGTCATTAATTCAACAGTGCAGTATTTTTTATAAACAAATGGTAAGCCTAAACAGCATTTCAAAGTAATGTGATTTTGTTCATCTTATTACCACTGAATCTGCAGTGTTTTACATACTTTTTCTGACATATTCATAAACCAAATGGCATCATAAATAAAAAGAAATAATTTTTTCTTCTGTTTTTGACAACGCTCAAAGGAAACAAAGAAATCGTATTTTTATGGAAACACATTCACTTTCCCTGCAATGTATTCTCAGACCCCCAAAAGTACTTTTCTTCATTTTTATATCCACATGACAACATGTAATAAAGCACCATTAAAATATACTATTGATTTTTGAAGGTTATACACACACAATAGCCTGCTACATTAAAATGTGCATCAGTGCTAAATTTTACAGCTCTTCAGTGAGTATACTGATGTAGTGATAAATAGTTTATTAGATGACTTATTTGCAGAATGAAGAGTCACTGTGCCTAGGATTTAAAGGAACAGTAACATATTAATACACTGAATCTCTAGAAAAGGTCAAAGCAAAGTACAAAAAAAAAAAAAAAAAAGACCTTCTACAATCCAAACTAGCTACTATTAAATGTTAAAGTGCTGCAGTAAAAATACACAAACTTTGGAAAGAAGAGGAGGGTTTTTTCCTGCATTTTAAAATCTCCAGAAAAATGAAGCTTCTGGCGATCTCCAATTGCTCATACAGTTTACCAGATAATTTATTAAGGAATGGAAATAAAGCATTTTAAATAGGCATTGACAACTACAGGCAAAGTTTTAGAATCCTAACCTTGACATAGGAATACACTGGACTTCTACTTAAGCAGTAAAAGAGAAATTAGTGAAAAACTTATCACCACTTAGAAGGGAAAAAATTACTTTGTTGCAATGAAGTATCAACAAAACCTATAAACTACATGCAGGACTGTGGATAAAAATAGGTAAAAAAAAAAACAACTTTGCACAAATACAATGTTCAAAACACTTACATTTTTTATTGCTTCATAGACAGCCCTAAAAGTAGGCTGTTTATCATCATGGTAAACACCTCTGTTTCCATGAAGAATAAATATACCTCCTTCTTCAGCTTCCTTACAATTACTTCCATAGATGCAGTGATCAGGCCGATAATTCCATTGGCATGGAAAGACATAAAGGCTTTCTGTGCAGAAAAGTGAAAACTCTGGATTAAATATCAAAATTGTATCAGGAAATACACTAATCTATTTTCTTAAGGCTGCTTCATAAATTTCTGTACAGTTATTTTGAAATTAACAGCTAATTACACTCTAGGAATATCCAATGCTGTCTCTCAAAATAAACACTCTTTCAGAAAATGAAAGAAGTGAAAAGTCCCTTGAATATTTTCACTGAAAAGCCTGCTAAAAGAGCATTTTCCTGGATTTTGCAACATCATAGAAAAGATCAACTCTGTCTTGCTAGAGTTCAAATCAATGTGGATTTACCTGGATTGTGAAAAAACATAATGTTCAATAGATCCTGATCACCCCATGTTATGTTCAACTTGTACTTCTTCAGCAGTGGCATAAGAATTTCTCCCCACTGTAATCGGACTGGTGTCATATCATTCTGTTAAACAAAACAACACATAGTCAGAACAATTATACCTATAAAGAAGGAAATGCCCTACAGAGTCACAGTAATGTGCTTTTCAAAGTTACAAATCTCAAATACATAGATGATTTATTCCTTTAAACAAATGAGCACATCCAAGGAAAATAGTTACAGACATTGCCAATATGCTTTATTCCTCAATTATTATCTTACAAGGAAAATCATATGCATCTCTTCTGTTTAACCGCCCCATTATATTTTTGTCTTCAATACTTCCCTCAAACATTTTAAGCAAGAGTTTTAAGAACAGCAGGGTTTCTTTATACAGCAGTATGATCTAGCACAAAAACTGCATTCAAGTGATGCATGCAAGTAGCCGGGCACTTTATATATATACACTTCATGCAATTTCTCTATCACAGAGCGATAACATACATAGTTTTTAAGTTAACCTCAAAAAATCAAAACAGATCAATATAAAATTAATTATTAAATAGTTCCAAACACATAGAGCTAAAAAATATTGGCTACAAAGCAGTGTACAAAAACAGAAAAAAATCCTTCAAAGGTTTTCAAAAGCATTTTCATTGAGTTGAACTTTTTCAGTTACTCAGTTTGAACTTCACAGCAAAGGCACAGATTTTCAATAGCAAAAGACAGTGAGATTCTACATCAATACCTGTTACTTAACGCCCAAATTCTTGATTTAGCAAAATCACTTCAAATTCTAAAGCTAAACTCTTATCTTTACACCACATTTAAGCTCAATTAGAACAGAAAAGCAACAATACTGCTCACTCTATACCTTCTACTTCAACTGGGATGGTGAAGATGAAATAACACTAACTCTCAAAGAGAGAAAATTCTGAACAAGTACATGATTGTACCCTAGATTCATTTTAACCAAGTTGCCATAAAAAAAGAAAATTAAATTAGAACTCCAGTATAGTTTGGGATCTGTACACAAAAACACCATGTTAAGAAACTGAAAATATTACCAGCAGCAGAATATTCAGTTTTAGAATTATAGTATCAAGTTTTCTTCTCCTAACTTTTCACTGACAAACTAGAAAGTACAAAAATTAGCAGTTCATTTTTAAGTCTTTCCTCAAATCATTTCAGCCATCAAATATGAAAGGTTTGCAGAATTGAAGGCGAAAAAAAAGAAATACTATCAGAGTTCAGACAAGAATTAATACAGAAGAGATCTATAGCTTATAATATGTAAGAAGCCAAACGGAGTATCACAGTCCCTTCTGTCCTAAAAAATTTATGACTATGATTGCTTGCAAGTATTTGATGAAAGCAGGCATAAGAAATGCGCAATAGGATTCTTCTCTAGCAAGAATTATCATTAGGTTCAGTGCAATGCGATTAAACAAAAGAAAACACAGGCTTCACACCAAAACCTTCCAAATAGCAAATCAACTGGACTGACTCACAGCAGGTAAAAATTATTCCCTCACCTGACCTTTGCCATTCATGGAAAATTGACCTAAGATTAAAATTTAGACCCAATGCTAAGAATTAAAACCAGAATTTAATTGGCTGACTGATACCAGAATAATCACGGTAAGACAATATACAGTAGTACATAAAGTTTTAGAGCAAATAGAAATATTACTTTAATTTTTTCAACTCATTATTTTATATAATTTTCATTTAACTTGAATAGTTTTAATATCAATGAAATCTAGAGTATATCCCAAGGAGATGCAAAGCAGGTAGCAGCATACATCATGTTGCCAGGTGTCTAGAAGCAATACTACTTGACAAATAGTGCTATCAGATTTATGAATTGGAAATTGTAATATTTCAATAACCTTTGCATAAATAGAAAATAGTTATATATACATCAGTGGTAGTAAATTAATAATGAAACCAGTGTAGGAATCACAGAGCAAGAGAAACTATTTGAATGGTTATACAAACTCCTTCTTTAAAATTCTACTGTAATTTGTAGTGAGGTCAAACAGCATGAGAAGTAGAATGCTCAAGTTCAATCAAAACTGATGACAGAATTGCTTTTCAAACATTACTGAAGTAAATATGCTAAGGATTTCCAACATACAAACCTCTTCTCCAATATTCAACAAGTTGCAAAGAAGGTTCAAGAAGTTCAAGGGAGAAAAACCCCACAACCATGGTGGGAATTTCTGCGATGCCATCAAGCTGATACAGACAGGCTCTTATGAACCCTCAAAATTCTACATTTTTGAATGGAATAAAATGTGTAAGAACAGAATGTGAGTGAGGATGTTAAGATGTTCTACTACATGGTTTTGGGCTTTGTTGGTTTAGATGCTGTGCTTTTATTAGTTTGGGCATTACTGATTTCTGTCCCAGAAGACTTCTGCCTGGCCAAGGCTGAAGTCAGACTTAGAAAAGCCGTCAAATTTAGTCTGTAGCAGCCTAGTATTACCTCTCTCCTAATTCTAGTAAGAAAATATGAAGTTGTGGGAAAATACTCAAATCTTACAGCAATATCTACACAAACTGCAGCTGCGTCCCACAAACAGGTGACTAACTGAAATTTCCTTAATGCAAGGCTTCTTCCTTCTGGTTACATTAACAGTGTAGTGCTAACACTTGCTGGAGAGTTTTGTGAGCTGATTTACTTCACTAATCCAGCAGAAAGATTTCTATTTTCTACTGTTACCAAATTGAATTGAATCACAGAAGGGACCAACAAATATCAGAGGCTAAGACAAAGTAAGAAAGAAAAGCAGGGAAAAGCTGCTGGGAAGAGATGGGAACCATAGTTTTTGAAGTAATTACCTTTTGCACACGCACACCATATTTCTTTAAACTATAGCCTTAAGCAGTACTGAATGGTAAAAAAAGAAAGCATATAATGGTTTAGGTGACAGAAACTCTCTGCATTTTCTTTTTTTGTCTTAAGCATACCCATGAACCTCTCCTTTTGCACACACTATCTGGAGTTACTTTGTTTGGAGCTTCTGTGATTTTCTAAGAGCTCATTCCTTTCCACAGATGCCACAACTCAGGCATCACAGCAACTAAGTTTCTCAAATTTGATAGAAGTCTTTGTTCTTTATTCACAAAGCCTCCCTGGTCTAGAACTTTCTGTTAAAACACCTTATCTACACTATTTGCTCCATCTCTTAGAGTTTAAAAGTATCTACATGTATACAAATATTTTAAAAAGTCATCTACTATTACTTCTTCTGTCTCCTAAATACTCTTGCATGTCCCACGTTCCCATTTTTTAATTGCTGCTTAGCAAAGACAACATGTAGGCACTACTCATCAAAAGCTTCATTACCAATTCTAATGTGCAGTTATGTGCTGTTTGACCACACTATATTCAGTAACATGCATGCATCTGTATATATGTATACAAATGTGTGCATGTATTTGTATTGTATATATATAAACAGTCTCTCAAAACAGAGACAAATAAGGTAGTTAGGACCAGGAGTGACAACCTCCATTAGGCACAACAGATAGCCAAGTAGCTAGGATACCTGTCTGAAATGACTAAAACCTGACAGTCCTGAGAACTGAGGCTTGAATAAATAAGTGGATAAAAGACAACTTAATCCTGGAACAATAGTTGGAACCACAGGTTTTCTTCTACCCTGGTAAGCACTATAACCATTTGCTAAAGTCTCCAGTTCTCCTTTATATTTATTCATCTTCTAGTTCCTCAAGAATTTCACAACTCAGTGTGGCACCAGAAGGAAGAAGCTTGAAGCCTCGAGCAGCTCTGGACTGAAGAAACTACAACAAAGAACCCACAGTTTTAAATCCATCATTTCAGAGGAGTATCCCAATACAAAACTTCTACTTGCTCAGACAAGTGTTCTAGCCACTAGACAGTCATACAAAAAGATCTATAGGCAGCTTTTTAAAGATACAAAAATTCACAGAACTTATATTCCTTGAGGAATGCGTTGAGGCTCCTAAATGAATGTAAAAAAATTCAGACCTTCCTATAAGACAACAAAGCATTTTCTAGTTTGACTGTATTTGACTGGAACAGTTAATGAGACTGGCATGGGACAGTACGGTAACATCCAAAAGCCTCTGCAGCATTGCTGGCAAGGGGCAGGAGGATAGCCCCTACACTGAATTTGGTTTACCTCTCTTCTAAAGGCCTGAGACTAGTAGCAACTTTGGTTATCAGTAACGAACTCTCAGGCCTACAATGTATAGTCTCAACTGCACTAAACTAAACCTTCTTGAAGTTCTGCTGTGAGGCTTGCAATTTTTGGTATCGACAAATCCTCCTTTCAAGACATTACAGAAACCCGAAGATGAAAACAAAATCTCTGAAGTCTCCACAAACAACAGTGCTTTTGTACTAAAGCTTAATGCATCTTAGGGCCCTGTGATGCTCCACATGCTTGTGGGACCACAGTCTGGGCTCTAGAGGAGCATAAACTAAATGGCTCCCCTGCTGAGTGCTCTTTAAGCCAACATCTCAATAATCCATATTGGGTAAAAAAAACTCAACTCTCACTTAATGAGAGGAAAATGACCAAGAACTAGTATTCCTAAGGTTCAGGTCACAGAATCACAGAACAGTTTGGGTTGGAAGGGACCTTAAAGAACATCTTGTTCCAACCCCCCTGCCATGGGCAGAGACACCTCTCACTAGACCCACTAGACTAGGTTACTCAAAGCCCCATCCAGTCTGGCCGTGAACGCTTCCAAGGCTGGGGCATCCACAACTGTCTTGCACAACCTATTCCAGTGTCTCACCACCCTCACAGTAAAGAATTTCTTCCTAACATGTAATCTAAATCTTCCCTCTTTCAGTTTAAAAACGTTACCCCTCATCCTATGACTCCGATTCCTGATCAAGGGTCCTTCCCCATCTTTCCTGTAGGCCCCCCTTAGTTACTGGAAGGCAGCTATAAGGTCTCCCTGGAGCCTTCTCCAGGCAAAACAAACCCCAACTGTCTCAGCCTGTCTTCATAGGAGAGGCGCTCCAGCCCTCTGATCATTTTTGTGGCCGTCCTCTGGACTCGCTCCATGTCATTTTTATGTTGGAGACCCTAGAGATGGACACAGTACTCCAGGTGGGATATAACGAGAGAGTAGAAGAGTGGCAGAATCACCTTCCTTGACCTGCTGGCCATGCTGCTTTTGATGCAGTCCAGGATGCGGTTGGCTCTCCGGCCTGCAAGTGCACATTACCAGCTCAGGTTGAGCTTCTCATCCAAAACCCCAAGTCCTTCTCCTCAGTGCCACTCTCAATCCATTCTCTGCCCAACCTGTATTTGTGCTTGGGATGGCCCCCACCTATGTGTAGGACCTTACAACTTGGCCTTGTTGAATTTCACAAGGTTCACATAGACCCACCTCTGCAGCTTGTCCAGATCCCTCTGGATGTCATCCCTCCCCTCCAGCATGTCAACTGCACCACACAGCTTGGTGTCATTAGCAAACTTGCTGAGGGTGCACTCAGTGCCACTGCTGATGTCATCAACAAGAAATGTTTAACAGGGCCGGTTCCAGTATCAACATAGTAGCTCTCTGGTTAGACAACCTCATAGTGTTCTGACTGGGCTGAGAATGCTACCACAAGCCTAATACTATAGGACACTTCTCCACCGTGTCCAATATGTAAAAGGACTAAGGCAGCAGCATGGGTTAGAAATGATGAGGTAGTCTGCTGTCGGAAACAATTCTGAGCCTTCCCATACCAGAAAGTCTCCACTGGTAAGTATGTTGGTCACCCACAGTAAGGTCTGACACAGTTTTAGCAAACCAGTCACACTGGAGAAAGTATCCACCTCTACAAATTTAAAGTTTGGACAAATAAACATTACACTTGCCAGAAACATACAAGGACAGAAGTAAAATGAGGTGGAATGAATGCCCACAACTAGGTGCTTGGCATTTCTTATACAAGGGCCTGAGGGATACAGGGGCAAGGTTTTAAATCAAGAAGGGTATCGAAAGAGGGTATTTCATAATGCCTCATCTGAACAAGAAAACTCATGTATGTCAAAACACCATCCATCCAAACATTTTATCCATGTTTCTTGCTCAAGATAATAAGACTAAGTCTCCAGGAAAGATGTACAGGATGCTGAAAACTGAAGGGGGGAAAGATACAGCAATGCAAGGAAAAAAGATTAATTTCACACCAGTGATAAGTTCTCAGCAACTGTGTTAAAAGCTGCACACAAAGAAAAACAAAACTAAACTAAAATGCAAAACCAACCAGCCCTCCAAAACCTCACGTATACAGAACACATCATTGTTTCTACTTCTTTTTTACTCCTTACTATCAAGCAAGAGAGAAAGAATATTTCTTTTTGTGTACCACTAGTCTCAAATGTTTGAGGAACAGCCACAGTGCACGCACAAGTATTCCTGACAAGTATCAAGTATGAAGTTCAGGAGACATGTGAAAGCAAGGGTCAGAAGTATATATGATTCAGATGTGGAAGGGGAAGTCTAAGTTTGAAGTGACAGTAAAGCCCTGTAAAGAATGACAAAGAATTATGACTAACAATTAAGGGCAGAGAATGATGTATTCCTAACATTTAAAACAACTGGAGTAGGCGAATGAGTTAATTGCCTTTTTTTTTTTTTTTTTACATAAAGCCATCAAAAAGGGCTTTGAATCATGTGTTTTGCTATTGGGAAGGTTTGCTCTGTTTCTGCCTCCCTTTCTCAAGTGCCCTTTCATAATTCTGAATGTTTAGTGTACTTGCACAGCACGAGGTAGCTCACTCCAGTTTCAGTTCCTTTCCCTTAATTGTATGAATGCTAAACCTGCAACTCTTCAAGCAGACTCGCTTAGCACAGTAGGTACTGAACAATTTGAGAAAGAGCATTAAGATAAATGTTTTCAGGACAATTCAAGACTTTTTTTTGTTCTCATTCCCCGTAACATTTATGACACACGTAACAAAAATACACAGCAAGAATGTTAAGACAAAAGCTAAATCTTTCTTAAATTGGAAATGAGGGAGAAGTAGTAACGTCTACTGCAAATTTATATTGACCCTCTTGTGGGTGCACCTTCCAAGAGTTTTTGACTACATAATTTTTTTTGGCTAATTGAACTTCTCTTAAACAGAGTACTTTTCCCCTTAGCTTAACTACGTAGCACTGCTTTTGTGCTTGTGTTTCAAGTATGTAAGAAAAACCTGTGAAGCAATAAGCACTTATGCTTCTGAATACACTGCTTTAGTAAGTACTTTCATTAGGCACTTGTTTCTCTACAAAAACTATGACTTTGAAATAAATCAAAAGATACTTAAGGTGATAACCACCTGATTACAATTTAAAAGATCAAAATTGGGAAACGCTACAGTTAAAATAACTTACTAAATGTTTTAGCACCACCTCCTGGTCATACCACTACACACATTTTTAAAGTTAGCTTGCAGTGTACATTAAGTCAGGGAACTCTACAGTGAAGAAAAAAAATACTAGAATATATAGAATTTACAGCAGACTGTATCAAGTCATAGGACCTCTCAGAACTCAGAAAATTTAGATCAAATACACTTGAAATTCAGTAATTCTGAGTCTTACAGTGAATTACATTTAAACAACACAAGTTAGATACCAATTTTAAACACAGTGTAGTTTTAGAGCATTATTCCAAAAAAACTATTTTGACAATTACTATCCCACCTGAATTTGAAACAGGATTAGAATCAAAAGACGTAACACCAGAGAAAATGCAATATAGGCAACACACATACCTTGAAATATTTTCTTCTGATACGTGTCATATTCATTAACATGACTCCAGAATTTATTCCAGTTGCTCCATAATAGGGATGTCTAGCAAAGCGATTATACCACCCGATACGAGGTTCTTCATGTTCTGGTGCCATCGCAGCAATTTGTGTGGCATTGAACTTTCCCAGAAAAGACCAAATATCATCAACAGGTCTCAAAAACAGGATGTCAGTATCGACATACAGTAGCGAATCCACATTTTTAAGGATTAACTGTGAGGGAAAGAAATTTAAAACCAAGTTTTTAATCTTTTTTGAGCTTCTCTTCATCAAACATTTGTTAGTGCCATTACACAATAAATTTATTTATTATATATTATAACACATAATGTATGATAACTTATTTTTATTTTTGTATGTTTAGTTTATATTAAATAATTATAATAAGTTTTTATTTATATATTTATTTGTAATTACTTGTCTAATAAATGTATTGTGATGTGTTTATATATAATTTTTTGTCCCATGCAAATAAATTCACTTTAGACTGACAGGTTGCAGTAACTCTTCATTGTTCCCTCTTTGCTCATTTTGGAGAATTTTTGTAGAGTGAAACAGAAGTTCTACATAGAGTAGTAATGTCAAGGCACTGAGTTGCCATTTTATATCCTCGATCAACTCTGGAGTAGGTTGCAGGCCAGGTGAAACATTAGCATAACAGGAGCTCTTATCTTCTGTTACCTTGCTCTCCTATGCATCTAATCAAACAAGGAAGAGATGTAAAGGAGCCCCAGAAAAGATGGTATTTGGGAGACAGCTGCCACTGCTGTAACTCACCAAGTCTGAAGTATGATTTCTGAAGTGTCTTATATCAGCATAAAATACTCTAGCAATAATAGCCCATTTCTTGTTCCATTTTCTCTAACACTTTTCAGACCCACACATGCAGTAAACCTTCCAATTAAGTGAGGAGATAAGGTGTGACAACTCCTTCTTACCTTGGAAGATGACATGACCTGTACCACTCACTGAGGATACTGTGTCAAAACGCAGCAAGTGAGAAAAGGACTTTTATTCCATAGTGCATTAGCGCCACAGAAACAGGGTTAAATTCAGAGGGTTATTTTTTTTTAGGATGTTGCAAAAGTAGATTTTAGGAGGAATAGTTCTTAATTTAAAACTAAGTAGAAATTAAATTTGCAGGGACAGCTTCATGCTTCAAAACCAGACTTCTGTATTGTCCTGTTACAGAATAACTTACTGGCAAGAACAGCCTTTGTGAAGCACAAGGTTTAAACAATTTCTTCCACTCTGCTGCACTCTCAGTTGGAAACGTTATTGGATATAACGTGTAATTAACTTTTCCTTCATAGGGGAAGTCATCAAGCTATGTGAAGAGAAGAGACCACAAAAAATTACTTCAGTTCAATTGATTACAAAAAAATAAATCAATCCCCCATTTAAATTGGTAATTGAACACAATGGCAACACCTCTCTTCCATAACTGTAAGAATCTGCCAACTATTCAAAAAACTTTAAGAAAAATTGGCACCTGCAGGCTACTACAAAGAAAACACATCATATCATATCATCTACAGAAGGAAGGGCATGTAAAATAAATTAGCATTTAAAAAAAAAAATACATCAAACAAAACTACTTCCCTTCTTAAACAGTTTCCACAGGTAAAGTACCAATGAAGTCTCTCAATTTAAAAAACCCCAATTTTTGCCACAATTACTGTTCACATGACATTGTATATACATCAGTACATATAACATACTAATGTCATAGTTAGCATGACACCTTAGGAACAAAAACAGTAAAACCCTCCACAGCTATGTACTAGTCAGCTTCTATCACTGCCACTCTAGTCATAATGTTAAATTCATTAACCGGAATTTACTAAAATTAGACATAACCATATCTATCATTTTCAGAGACAGATGTTGCACTTTGCTCAGACAATGTAAGACTGACTTACACCGTAAGCACAGGAACAAAAAAGGACAGATCTCTATTTTCTCTTGTAAAACCAACTTTAAATAAGATCATACAAGATAACTGTTTTGTTCACCAAATCAGGTTTGTCACCTTGAATCTGTTAACTACAAATCAGAAAGTTTTGGTCTGTCTCCATGAAAATATTTGAGATCAGCAACAGGCATTTTTTTCCACAGGAGGGAAAAAAAAAAAAAGTATCAAAAATCTCCATCCACCATTACAAAAGACTTGCATACTGCCTTATTTTTAGACCCCTGCCTTTCTGCCACTATATCCAGCAATGACTACCCAGAAAAGCAGAGAAATTGCTATATATATTATTCAAATTGTACTACAAATTGATCAAATAAATTACTTGGGTACTTACTATGTCTTTGAAACTCTCATGCAATTGGTCCTCAGCAAAAATATGAAACTGGAGAGGTTTGATGCTGAAAATAACGGCTGATCTCAACATAGTAACTGTCTCCTCCAGTCTTTCACCACAGGCAACCACTGCTAGATGCATTTTCTCAGAAGGATGTGTTTTCATATAATTATATCTGATAAAAAAAAAAGTTTTTTTTGATTTGACATTGTCTCAAGCACATACAAACTACAGCATTGCACCTCATACGTAGGTTTACATTTAACCTCAACAATTCTTATATTCACTCCCACCATCCCAGCCTAAGAGGGGAAAACAAGGTATGGAAGAGCTACACAGAAACTAAACAAACATTTATTTTCTTAGTAATCTTACTATCCATTGCTAGCAAGGAATTCCTTCAAAATTGCTACGTTAAAAGAAAGATCATGTGGAGTTACACTGAAATGTGAAAAGCTGACAGACCATTAAGGTTGTGCACAAATTCATTTTCTCCCCTTCCCCTGGACTCAGTACAAAGATAAGTAAACATGATATAAATATAGCCAAGTTAAACACACAACAAAAGTGAGGTAACTCCACCAATATCATGTAACAAACATATTTAGACACATACACATTTTCCTTCAAATTGACAAAAGATACTATACAAACATGCCTTTTTTTCTTTAAGGCATGGAAGAGCAACATACACTATTTTGAGTTGCATGAGGCAAAGTGTAAGCAAAGGCAGCACTGTAATGCTGCTGAATTTTCACACCATAAATAATGGCTGCATTTAAGAAGACATTCTGATTTTTCAAAGAGCTTAATGCCCTGGAACTAAAAAACTTCATCATCCCAGGGATTTAAGTTTAATAAAATTTTATTTAGAATACACAGTCAGTCCTACATCAAGGTTTGGGGTGTTATTAAAAAAATCACATGGATGAAAGACCTCATATGTAGAATTCAGATCCAAAAGAGGACACCTAAATGAAGATGCTGACATACGATTGTGTCCAAAGTTTTATTACAGCCAATGGAGATCTAGTGAGCAGGATATGGAACAGAGACAGCAATTAATCTTATTTCAAAGTAAATACCTAGAGCTTAATTCAATTTTTTAACCTAAGTATAGATATGGTCTAGAATATCCCACCTGACTTCCAGACACCAGTCCAAAAGGACTGGGTGTCTCAAATATCATCTAGTCCTAAGGAGATATGGAGGAGATATGCTTCTCAATTAACAAGGACCATTCACTTCTCAACAACTTAATGGCTCGTCACTTGGATCATTCTCTATGCTCTTTCTATTTTAACGGCCGCTTAAGACCTATTTGACATAGACACCTATATGCAGACATCTATATTCAGATCATTTAATCCACAGACAGGAACCTTTTCTAAATCTTGCAGCAAAACTTGAAAAATTAGTTCAGCTTAACAGGGGGGAGGAAAAATATGAACTTTAAATGTAAGTGAGGCATGCCCATTTAAACCTTTATACATAAAGCTAATTTAACATTACACCATGTAGTAAGTAGCTAATGTAAAAAACACAAAGCAAGCTGAATGTGATGAGGGTAGCTGAAATCCACAAATGAGTGCACTGCTGTGGTCTGAACAAGCTGCAAGCAGTAGATTAGCCTCATCACTAATCCGCTGAAAAGGGAATTACAATAATTAAGCCCCGAAGTCACGAGAGCCTACAGTGATATTGCAAGGTCATGTGATAAATAAGGGCACAATCTACACAAGCTGCATAGCTGAAAGCCAAGTTCCTGAACCACATGTAACATCCAACTTCCCATGAATTAAGGTATGACAAAAATTACTCCAACTCTAAAGTGCACTGACATTCAAAGACTGTATTTTACTATTTCTGCATTTAGTGACATCTGTGACAACAAAAAACCCAGGCTGATCATATTATAATGCTTTTAGTCACTTCGTTCACACAGTCTCTGACTTCACAAGTTCAATTTTATAAATCTGTGCTTAAAAATAATTTTTAGAAAAGGCAAAGAAGTATTTTGAAAAAGCTAATAACAATGGAATTTTAGCTTGCACGATATGGGAAACAGCTGGACTCAAATCCGTAAATGCACAACGCAAAGCTTTATCCCTGAAGCAGACAGAGCAAGAAGCCATTGGAAAGAACTGGCCACCATTGCTTCTGGGGACCATCCAAGAGGATGGATGAGATGTATTAGGTCTCAGAAACATATTAGGGCAGAAGTTATGAGACTCCACAGTTGTGGTTCTTACTCCAGACTCTGTGAGGAGACATCCTTTAGTGATTGTAAACTGCATTTACTTCCCTGCATAAGATCACTAGTAATCACAGCCTCCTTTTTAATAACCAGACCTCGGTGCTGCTCTTCTCTGCATATATACATCTCTCTCCACTCCCAGAAGGAAATCATTGACCCATCTTCCTCCAGGGGCACTAACTACTCACACCTCTTGTGCTAATCCTGTGCTAAGATGCTGCTAGCATCTTTCATCACTTCCTCCTCCTCTTGCCACTAGAAGCAGCACAAAGTTGTCGAGCAGAGTTTAATCAGCTTGAGCTCTGCAGTCTCCCCTTCAATATTAACATGCCCCCACCCACAGGGCCAGTTATCTATGCCATGACTGGTCTCACTCCCTTCTTCAGTATTAGGTCTACTTTGAATTTGGTCCTTTTCTTAATTCATTTCAAAATTATCCGCTCCCAAACACTCCCTTCTTTCTGAATTTTCCATCCTCCATAACCTTTTTCCCCATCTTCCCTTCATAGCTCTCCACTGCAGTTAGTCATGCAAATACCTCACCAGAAGACAGAAGAAGGAAATCCTTGTTCATTTAGATAGCCCTGGGTCTGGTATGACCTGTCAACACAAGCTTTTTCAGCACTACAGATGTTCTTTAGTAGTTCAGTAGCTGAGTTGAGCACAAGCAAAATAAAATGTATTTCACAAGTACTGTAACTTGTTTGAACCCACGCTTTTCTAATTACTAGTTGCCTGATGTTTTGACACTTGGTGGAGAAACTGGGAAAATCAACAATAGAGTGAAATACAAACAGCATATTTTAGAAAGGCTTTTGGATAGACTAACAAGAAAAAATTGAGAGCCCTACTTTCTAAAGGAAAAAGAAAATCTCCAATAACATGGGAGTCCTAGCTCGTGCAGGGTGTAAAAAACCATCTGGTAATTAAAATGGAAGAGCAAAGAATGTACCTGTAGCCCACCTGAAGATGCTGAGCAAGAAGTCATGGCAGGATTTGAGTGTTTAGAGACAAATAAGAAAACTCAATTTGTCTGTGGCTACTAATTACACAGGAGTGGTAAGGCCAATAAAAATAAATTAAATCCATCACTTGAGCAAGAGCACCCCACATACTTCCACGAGTCTAGAAAACACATTAAAACCAATCCACTTTCTCACTGAGAGAGCAAAAACATATACTTTAAAACATGCTGCTAAGCAGCAGTGTAAGGCCAGGTACAAACCTTGCCCTGAAGTGTTCCTGTGTTGAAGTGTAGACCTTCATTCTGTACTGATTAATTCTGCTGTGGGGTTAATAACCTCCAACAGAGGAACAGAGCTGGATATGCTCATAAATCTGCTACAACAAGATTTTACAGAGCCTGTCTGTCAAGACACTGCCTTATGTTTAAAGATCTATGTCATGACACACTGTATATTAAATTAGCATTTCTAGGTCAATTAAGATAACAAGTAATAATTTGCTAGTAAGCTACAGAGCTATGTTTCGAAGGGCTGTACTCTTCCATAATTTTCACTGCATCCCAGCTGAACTTCATGCAAGAAACCTAAAACCCAAATGTTTTACTAAAATATTAGTATATTGCTAAAATTCTCACCAGTTCCAGGAAGATCTCTGCCTTCCAGACTCGACACAAGGTACTGCAGCAGGGGGTCTCCTGCACACATTTAAAGTAAGTGTCTCCTATTCTTATTCTTACATCATAACACATTAAAAGCACACATGAGAGGGTACCAAACCCTGAAGAATACCCAGACAGACACAAGGAATCCTGTATACAGCTCCATCTAATTTATGATCATTAAGCCTATTCCAAGCTTAGCCTGCTTTACTGAGGTCGCAGTACAACAGCTTCTGCTGTACTCACACACACACACGGCCACTTGCCAAGCTCCAAACCTTCCTCAGCAGCAGCGCTCCAGCACCTCGTGTGACCTGGGTACCCTTCAAAGAGTTGTCAAGGTGACCAAGGGCAATTTTATTTTTCTCCTAGTTTTAAAGTACATTCAAGTATAGTGGCACTTACTACAAAAAGCCATGGAAGAACAACAGTCAGTTTTAATTCTGTCTTACAAACTTTGTGCACTAGAGCTCCTTTTTCCCACCCATTGATGTACTACTAGGAACACACCCAGGGATCATCAGGAAGCTCCTTGCTCAAGTTCACTGTCAATCAAGCTGTCCTCTCCTATTCCCCTAACGTGGCTGGAGAAGCCAAAGAAGAAAAGATTAGCATGCAGGTAGTGAGAGCACAGGGTGGTATGAATAATGGAAGCAGTTAATTCACCTCAGTTGTCTTTTCTAATTTTACTCTGGCCCACAGAGGAGTTACCATTTTTAATATAATTGCATGAGTTTTGAACAATGTAAAAATATTTTTAATTTTCTGAGAAAACTGCCACCATCCTAACTTGCACAGCTCGTTTTTATAAGAAACTACCACTGTATCACACAATGGTAACAAAAGGACAGAAGAATTATTTTGTAGATTACACCAAAAAAAAAACCATTTAAAAATTATTTTACATCAAAACAAGTTTTCCTTCACTGGTTCTGATAGCACTACAGCCTTGCCTTTCTTTGATTTTTTTCTCTACATGATCTGTAACACATACGAGGCATGCAATATTCAGCTTCCTAAACAAGGTTGCTTAATAAAGTCTCTCAGGCCTTCCATAACATCATTAAACTAACTTTCCTTGCTATTACAAACAAAATGGACCAGGTTGCCAGGTTCAATGTGTTAAAGTTGTTTACACTTACAGAAAGAACAAACAGAAGCCTATCGCAAACACGTTTTCTACTGCAGCATAAAAAGCTAACCACATTATCAGTGCAAATATTGAACCCATACAAGTTGTCTGACAATTGGCAGAGAAAATATTTTCATATAATCGACCTGTATTATTTCAGCCCTGGCACCATGACAGGCCTCAGAAAAACAAATGATGAATATGTAAATACAATACAGATGGGTTACTTATTGCATCCTTTTTTCTTTTAATGCTTTGCGTTTGATCTAAATCAATCGATCATTAAGAAGCCTAACCCAGCAGCTTTTAGCTCCCACAAAGAGAAAAGCAAATAGGCAGAGTGAGAAGGCAACAAAACCAACACTGATTAAAATGCAACTGTTAAATCATTCCCACATTTATAAGTGGGATCAAGGCAAATACAGAAATGATGCGGATTTGAAAGTGATGAAAAGTCTAGTTTTTCCTCAGCTTCTTAACTTTCTAGTACTGCACTGAATTAAAAATAGGCCATAATCAGAGCTTATCTTGTAAAAGCATGCTAATGACACCAGTGCATATGATGTCCAAATATCATCTATTCAACTACAAATTCAATCAGTAGGTTAGATGTGAAGCTACAATATATTAGTCATTTAAAAATCTACTATAGAAGTCCATCCTCCAATGAACTAGCTAGTTTAGAGGGGAAGTCCTGTTTCTCAGGACTGTTCACAATTTACCTCAACACATCCACACCACTAGGATCTCAATATACTGAAAAAAAAAGTGTGATCTCTTTAATAGGCAACACAAGTTAAAAGCCACTTAAACAACACCCAACAACCAAAATCAGACCAGTCAGACAGCCACAACAATGATCCCTAATCATTCTCAAGACAAACAGCCATACTACCTACATGACACCGGGCACCTCGAAAGGTATACCAGAAAAGAGAAGCATCATCTTGTACATGGGAAACCTAAGCCTCATGTTATCTTCTATCAGTATTTTTTGAAATGTAAAAGTGATCTCATGCTTCCTCTATCACTGTGAAAGCTGACAAGAAATACTCTGTACCAAAAACACAACACAAGACATTCTGTCTCAATAATATTGATAACCATAATGGTGATCAAAAAACGTGGGGGCAGAATAACTCTGAAATCCTTCCCACATATAGCACAGGCAACTGATCTTACAACGATTAACTTAACGAGACGACTTTCTTAATATTCATTATTAGAATAAGCAACTGCTCAGAGCTCATCAATTTCTAATCATGTTAATTTAGCTATAGCATGAGTCATACTGAAATCTTTATATACCCCTGTCTCCTAAAAAATTCCCAGATTTCTCTATAGGTCTCCAACACTTCTATTATACTAACTTGGGTCTTACAAATCTCAGAACATTAGTTGTCACTTCACGCTTTATACACCTACAGCTGCTCAGAGGAAATGACATAGCAAGCTGTATTTCAAAAACGTCTATGCCAAGATCTTTCTCTCATGGATAAGCAAACCCCTGTGGTTCTGATATCTAGGAGGAAAAAACCAACTGGAATTTCAAGTTAGAAACAGAGAGAAAACCAGTTAAGTTTTTTTTTTTTCCAAAGAAAATACTTAAAAATCCAAAAGCTGAAGGACTAACTTCCAATGTTTGGAAAACTACACTGATAAAGGGAAAGGAGACATTCCAACATTGAGATAAATTTTATGAATCTATTCGTTGCAAAAAAAAAAAAAAAAAAAAATTGGTTATATTATCTGCTCCTCTGAACAAACTCATTTGGTTATTTTATTGAAACAGCAAGAATAGAACACCAGAATATCCATTCAAAAACTGATTTGTGTTCCGAATAAAAAGTGTTGGTTTCATATCTTAAGGATTAAACGATGATATATAGAGGATTCAAGAGAAGCGCTAATACAGTTCAATGACCAGACTCCTCCACCTGTATTAAAAGCAAATTTATTGGAATTCCCGTTATTTTGTTGGCACATCTATTAGACAATGGAGTTAGCTATCCTAAGTTTTCAATTAGATATGTAGCTCTTGGGTTTTTCTCATAACCCTTTCCCTAGCCCAGTCTCTTCAGAGTCAAGCTTCATTCTGCAGCTCATTACAACAGCTGCACTTAGCAAGAACACAAAGGCTTAGTCAACCCAGGATCAAATTATTTGGAATAAGACATTACGGACACTATAACAGAAGTCTCACTACTTTCTATTCCAAAAGATAGCCAGTTTAGAATCACAATGTTGCTACTTTACAGAAAAAGCTTTCAAGAGGATTTACTTTCATTACGAAGATTGAAGTAGCCCCTACACATACAATCTCAGAAATCAAGAATGCTAGACTTCCTTTCCTGTGGTTAATAAACTTGCATGGAATCAGGTTCATTATTCTTCCTACAAAAATCTACTTGAAGACTTCAGAACAACCAGTAAGCATCATGTTCAAAGTGTAAGATGATATCAAAGGTTTAAACCCTTCAGTTTCTCAGTGTCCCCAGTACAACGAACTTTTTTTTTTTTTGAAAGTTAAACAAAATTATAACTCATATCCAAAGCTGAAACCAAAGTGCAACTATCTTCTGATATCAGATGCTGAGCCACTGTAATTGCTTACTGCTCTCCAAAGAGGGTGCACTTCCTCCTCTCTGCTATCTTCCCCACCTCTTACAAACTCATTGCACCTCTCTGAAACCAACTGAATTTATTAAACAGAGTAAGAAATAAATGTAGTTTGGGGGAGACAATGGAGCCCCCCCTCTGAAATTAGAGAGCTCAACAAGCACTAGAGTCAGTACAATATAAGAGGATTAATTTAATAGTAGCGTATTGGTAATCAAACTCAATCTGAAATTACTAATCTGAACACCACATCCCGGTTACATGTTTGAGCAGCTTTTTTCTTCCAGTTTCAAAATGTATAAACATGAAATTTTGCAAATACTAGGGGTTCACCATAACAATTGTTTCATCATGAAAGCAACAGCACTGGCCCAGTAATGCCATTACCAACTCATAACACACTTCAACAAACTTGTCTTCACAGCCACATACAGCGTTCTTAATAGAACAATACAAGTTACAGCTTAAGGTACATGCAGAAGAACTGTATGGACTTTCTCCACTTCCGGTTCCAAGTTACCAATTGCCTTAGGCCTGGCAGAAAATCCAGGAAGGACATTTTCTGCTATTTTAGTGCATTACATTGTCTTGTGGAGAGTTCATGGACATCATCACAGGTAATGGGTTCAGAAGACAGTGAGACCCTCCATTAGCACTGCACAACTATTAGGCTGGCTCAGATGTCCATGGATGAATGAAGCTTACAATCACATCCTGTCCCTCCACTAAGCGTTAACTAAGACCTAGTGCCTCCCACCACAACAGCACTGACATTTGCTTTACCCTCCTGTGCTAAACTCCCAAAAGTTTCCCCTTTGCTCCCAAAAGCCTCCTTTCCTTTAAGGGGAAGAAAAAAAAAGTGAATGGAGTCCATTCAGACAACTAAATCTGCCAAAGGGAAAGTCAGAATAATCCCTTTGCCAATAGAAGATGACACATCAGCCACTAGGGACAGGGAAAAAGATGCAGCAGTCCCAAATTACAGGTTCAGTTCTCCAACAGACTAAAGCCATCTCTGCAAGTAACTCCTTGGCAACTGACCAGCTTAAAAGGCACTGACAGCAAAAACCAGAGAAGAATATGGAACAGATCCAAAGTCTTTCCCACAATCAGAACTTAAAGAAAATTACATTGTACTGTGAAGCTAAACTTTTTTTTTCTTCTGCTTCCCTAAAATATTCAAGTCTCAGATTAAGAGGAAGAGATATCCATATCAAAGGATGATCAGTAAAATTTTAAATGTAAGAAGAATTAAATTAAAGCCTTGGTTATATACTGAAGAGAACTACGTAGGTTAGAGAACATGTGTGTCAAATAGCCTAAGGATACTTCCATTTCTTTTCAAGCTACTTGTGTAATCAGCCAGCCTAAAGCATCTGAACCACCACATCAAAACATTTAAACATATTGTTAAAGATGCAATTTTAAGGACAGAGTTTACGCTTTAACATACTGTATTTTAAAGCACATTCTAAACATTGTTTCAGTGCTTTTTATTAAATTATCCACCTGAAATGCTATAAAACATGTAACTTGAATAAAAAACCCTCCAAATTTAACTACCAAGTGTATCTGACAGTTTTTATTACAAGTTACATCATGGGCCTTACTGCACAGCAAGTTTATAAATCAAAAATAATTAACCCATCAGTAACTTTTCAGACTATATTCAGATAGACTTTTTACCAATGCTAGCAAGTCTTCATTTAATGAAGCAGGATAACTGAAAAAAGTCTACTCTTTATCATAACATTTGAATCTACTATTTTAAAAACATAATACAACAGGAGAAAGCTTAGCTAAAGGAAACCATAATATAAGCAGGTGAAATGCACAGGAAGTAATCAAAATATTTTGCTTTTTCACCTTGCTAAATAGAAAAAATACTACAGCTACACCTGTCTGTAATCAAATAATAAAGTACTATTTAATAATAGAGCCTACCTAAAAGCAGCTTCCCAAAAGCAGTTCATTCCACAAACATCAGAGGGCAGCATCCAATAGGAATTCCAGAAAGATACAGACAAATTCTTACACCTAACAGGATAAGACAAAAATAGCCTATATAAATGTTACTGATTTTATGGCAAAGTTTAAAGGATTATTTTCTAGCTCAAACATAATTTTTATAGTTAATTACTTGACAGAAGGCTGGATATGTAATGGAACTTGAATAATACCAACGAGGAGGTATTAGGTGCCAACCAGGAGGATTCTTTGTGAGGAAGAATAGTCCCCATCCTTTAGCCTTTCTTCTCCATATTTTTTCAAACTGAGAAAGACATAGGAGCTGGGATTTTTGAGGGTCATTCTGTGTTTTTGGCTTAATATAAGTCCATAGGTAACAGAATGAATGGCAACACTTACTGCCATTCATCCTTGCACTTACAGTTCAATGATGAACTCTTTCACCTTTGCAGTATCTTTGTCTACTTCAAGCAGAGGGACAAACAGAACATTTCAATTTCTACGTCACATTGTCTATTTGAACACAATCCCTGACTATTTGATGTAAAGCTGATTGGTGTAAATCTGCAAAGCTTATTTTTAACCAAAACCAGAGCTTTTCAGCACCAACAAATTCGATTGTTTCATAACAAAAGGTTAATGTAACACAGAAATAATCACCACATCTGGCAAGTTGTCCTTCTCCGTACTAATAACAATACATAATTTATTGACTCATGCTACACTAACAACTACAAAAGCAGGTTCTACTAGGCCACTACTACATTTTACACAATGGTAATATCAGTAATATTTAAAAGAACGATAGAAGTGTATTTTCAAAGGTTCTGCGGAGGAAATCAACACCAAGATTTAAAATCTTAAATGGGCAAGTAGAATATCGCAAAGCAAGGGTATACTCTTGAGTGACTTCCTATGTTCCCACTTCCTGCCCTGGTAATGCAATGCCAATAGCAGTTATCCTCCTCTGAAAGCTGGTACCTGTGAAAGAAAGACATGTGCAAGAAGAAAAGCCACACAAAAGCTTGATGCTGAAAAGGTATTCAAGGGCTACAGCTCAGAACTTTACTTTATGTTGGCTTCACAAGTTGAAATGAATCAGCATAATCTCAGTAGGGTTATCTGGTATCTGTAAAGGTCAATGTTTTGCAAATACCAGATTTAATTGATTAATGTAGCATCAAAAATGGCAAGCTGTGTGAGTTCTTTTTTCAACACCTGAGAAAAATAACCTTATAAACACAGTTTCACAAAGCCTTGTTAAGTGTTGGAGGGGCAGAGTAGTTCTTTGGTAAAGATTACAGGAAATCCTCACATCCTGTAGATACATGTGTTTGCAAGAATTAGTAACGAAATTCTGTCTCATGACTTAAGAACGGTTTCCACAAATAAATATTCAGGCATAAAAAAGGATAACGTAGATTTTGACTAGGGTATCTCCACTCCTCTGGGGAAACTAAGTGGTATAAAACCACAAGTTTTCTCTGCCAGATTCTTTCTTACATTAATCTTCGTGGCTTTTGAAGCTTCTTAAAAACTTCAAGGCACGTTAAGACCTTGCACTTATCTGAAGAACAATCTTTACCATCTCCACTGTGTACCTTTTTGAAGTAACCATCTCTCATTACTTTTAGGATAAATTAATAGACTATCTCTCAAACACAGTTTCCTGCTTTGCAAGATTATTATCTCATAATTATTGTTATTATTACAGGAGATTCCTCTTTCAGTTGTCAAGACCTGTGTTTTTTCTTAGCTGCCTTGAGCTACTACCCTATCCAGACTACCAAAAGGCAAGCTTGAATTAATGCCTAAGTCATTTCTCTGACACATTAGGCCTTTCCAACATCCCATTTAGCACAATGACAAGGTTGTCTGCCTTGAATTTGATTCATAAATTTCACATCTGAAACAAAAATGTTACTAGGATACGTATGTATGTAATTTACCTAATGTTAGACTGTTCTGCCAACAGAAGTCTCTCTCAATTGACCATATGCTACCATATATCCATAAAGCTTTTGCATATGAAGATTTAAAAGACTGGAATCACTGGACAGTATTTTCTTATTATTATTAGCAATAAAATAGTTTAAAATGCCACTTATGAAGATACTTTTTTTTTACTTCATAAAAGCTTAGACTACAAGTGTCACAAGTGCTTTACAAAGCTAGGGAGATGCACTGTATGTGTTCATCAAACAGGCACAGTCATCGTTACTTGAGCAAGGTTACTCGTCAGACAGGAATAGTCACCTTCAGCATGAGGGAGGGGTATTTTGCTCACATCTATTATAGATTATATGATTAAGGGCCAGTCCTCACAAATAGAAAGCAGAAAACAATGTCAGGTGAAAGAAACCCACCAATCTAATCCAGGGATATGGAACACCCTGACCCAGCTCCAATGCAAGACAGCAGCTAGCCCATGGACCAGGCAGAAGATCCACCAGATAAGACAATAGAAGAGGCTCTCCAGACCACCTTACTAATTGCCTACAGGGGTTACTGCCTGCAGGGGTGTAGGGGTCACTGTGGGATCAAGATAGAGAAGGGAGGAATGAAACTGCAAAACCAGAGAAAAGAGAGTCCAGTCACATGTAAACAAATTGCATGATTGGCCATGTTGTGTGTCAGATCACCAGTCTTGTTAATTAAACTCAATTTCTATTTTCCTGGGTGAAGGGGCACTTCATTCCATGTGCATGTGCGTGCACAGAGGTTCAAGTGCCAGCAAATTAAAAGGTGGCCACGGATCACAGGAGCCCACAAGCCAGCAATCCCACAAACTGTGCACACAGTGCGTGGATGTGCACGTTGGTACACATTACCAGTAGGAAGTATCAAGTCAGACCAGCCCACAAGTAGAGCAAGAGGCTTGGGAGCCAGGACATAAAACTGGGCCAGACTCCGCAGAGATCAGTGTCCAAGCTACTGAAAGAACCTCTCTCAACAAGGTAATTTAGCTTCAACACAACTGGATAATAAAATTTTAGTCTTGCACACATAGCAAAGGTGTCTATATTGTGATCTGAAAAGAATTCTTTTCCGAATTAAAAGACAATTTTAAATTTGTATGCAAAATACATAGCAATGCACCAGTTGCTTTTATGAAGGCTAAGGCCCTGTGCTCAGGCAAGTCAACCTAATGAGGTTCAACAAGAGCAAGTGAAGGGTCCTGCACCTGGGGAGGAAGAAAGACACCAATATAGGTTAGGGGTGGACCTGCTGGAAAGCACTTCTGAGGAGAAGGATCTCGGGGTCTGGCAGACAGTTAATTATCCATGAGCCAGCAATGTGCCCTTGTCACCAAGAGAACTAATGGAGTCCTGGGCTGCATAGGGAAGAGTGCGGACAGTAGGTCAAGAGAGATCATTCTCCCCCTCTACTCTGCACTGGTGAGGCCACAACTGGAATACTGCATCCAGTTCTGGGCCCCCCAGTTCAAGAGAGACAGGGAGCTACTGAAGAGAGTCCAGTGTAGGGCAACAAAGATGATTAAGGGATTGGAGCACCTCCCTTTTGAGGAAAGGCTGAGAGAGCTGGGACTCTTTAGCCTGGAGAAGAGAAGGCTGAGGAGAGACCTTATTAATGCTTACAAGTATTTGAAGGGTGGGTTGAAGGAGGATGGAGCCAGGCCCTTTTCAATGGTTCCCAGTGACAGGACGAGGGCAATGGGCACAAGCTGGAATGTAGAAAGTTTCATTCAAATACAAGGAAAAACTTCTTTCCATTGAGCTGCCCAGGGAGGTTGTGGAGTCCCCTTCTCTAGAGACCTTCAAGACCCACCTGGATGCAGTCCTGAGTAATATACTCTAGGCAATCCTGCTTTAGCAGGGGAGTTGGACTAGATGATCTCTAGAGGTCCCTTCCAACTCCGACAATTCCGTGATTCTGTTATAAGAACTCCCCCAAAAATCAGTGGTTAAAAAAAAAAAAAGTACTTTTGTTAAGCACACTGGTGGAAATACTGTTAATGTACATCACAGCTTTCATAGAATCATTCAGGTTGGAAGAGACCCTTGGGATCATCAAGTCCAACCATCAGCTCTACTCTACAGTCCTCCCCTACACCATATCCCCCAACACCACATCCAAACGACTCTTAAATACGTTCAGGGATGGGGACTCAACCTCCTCCCTGGGCAGCCTGTTCCAGTGTCTGACCACCTTTTCTGTGAATTTTTTTTTCCTAATGTTCAGCCTAAACCTACCCTGTTGTAGCTTGAGGCCATTCCCTCTTGTTCTATCGCTAATTACCTGTGAGAAGAGACCAGCACCAACCTCTCTGCAATGCCCTTTAACTATTCAGTCCATGTGGCATTATTAATACTACTGTAACCTCACAGCAAACGTAGCACTATGTCCAAATGGTGAAGGTTGCAGTCAACTAGCTTGAGTCCTAGCTATTGCCTTAACTGCGTTAATGACCCAAATCTAGTCAACAGCAAGAATCGACTAACAGAGCCAGACTGGTCTCTCCCACAGCACAACACACAAGATGTGGCGAAACAGGAAGGATGCATTTTTCAGTTCCTTCCTGCTCCTAATCACAGGGGTCAAAATTTTGGCAGAAAGAGATGCTCAATTCAGCTCCCAAATGCACTGAGAATTTCTGAGTCTTCTGAATGGCTTTTCTTGAACATTTACAGCAGTATCACAACTTTGTTTTGATGTGTTTTGTCAGAGAAGCAATGACTTTATTAGGTAGGAGACAACACATGTATTGTTAAATGTCTGACACAGGACAAGCTTTTTAACTGGAAAAATCTTCATGTTTCATTGATTTACAACATTTCTACATAAAATAACATTTGCTAGTCAATTGAACTGCTTGATAAATTCAGCAGGTTGTTGTTTTGGTTTTTTTTAAATGAAGCTTCAACTTCAAATTGTTCAATGTTTCATCCTTTAAAGGGTTTTACTCGTACTTTGAAATGTTTAGTTTCTAGACCAGTTACTTATGGCACTAGAGTAGCTTAGAAGCATTCTAGTAAAACTGCTGTTTAAGTTCTGACACAGACAGAAGCAGTTGAGTACAGTGCAACTAAAGAACAAACTACCTATTACAACCACCTTCCTCTGCTGTCTAAGCTTCTGGGTATACTTTCTACACTTTTCCATGTACTGCAACCCACTTAACTCTCCCTTTGCCAGGACAGCTAGAGATAAGAGACAGACACACTCAGATATCAGGGTCACACATAACAACCCAGTATGGCTGGCTGCATGAAAATGCTAAAGTAGAGCATAATGGAAAAATATTCCATTTTAATTGGGTCAAATTCGTTGACCTCACTGAATTCACAGAACTGAGGACAGACTGATTCCTTCTCCACTTCTCAAACTTGCTATTAGGATAGCACTTTTTTTTTGGACACGAAAAGAAAGATGAACATCATCTAACTGAAGTGTCAACATTGATAAAATTAACTGAAGATCCACTTCTCATGAGCACAGTCTGCTAATTAACTGATCAGAAGGCACGTAGAGAAAGACTGACTTGAAAGGATACCCCACAGACAGCAGGTAATAGTACTATTAAATGACATACATGTAGCAAATATGCTTTTATTCACTTTTTTTTTTTTAAATCTCATTTTTTCACAGCCTTCTTCCTCATCCATAAAACATATTAGCAAAGGGAAAAAGGCTGACTATACATACTGGCTTTTGACTGACTTTGTATCTTCTGGAAATAGACACTTCAATATATTCTTTTTTTCAAGTTCAGTTCTATTGTTCATTTAGCTCTTATATATGACAGTACTGATTATTCATGACTACTTCTCTCACTGGAATGAATAATCAGGACTACAATGCGTTTTCAACATTAATCTTTCTTCACAGCTAAAACCCAGCCTTAGGATTTAGTTAATAAATTCTTGAAATATTTTACAGCTATTTATATCAAGTTTCAAGATGCAAGTCTTTAGTTTTTAGTCACCTTGGTCCTCAGGCTACTGTAGCCTTTGAAACAGACAACTCCTTACCAAAGTGATTACCCAATAAGCTGCCCTAAATTATTATGTTTATTGGAGGATCTTGCCTCAACCTGTAATTCTAGTTTCAATATTCTACTTCTTTTAATTAAAGATTTTCTACTTAAAAGGATCATCACTATTGCAAAATTCTTCCAGGTGTGGTATACTTAAGCTTTATTCAAAGCTTGCAGTTTTCATGTTCATCTGCTTCTGAAAACTACCAGAAATCTTGACCGCCCCTCCTCACCACAGATTATGACTGAGCTCTTTCTTCCCTTACATCATACACTAAACTAGATTATTCAGGCAAGGAAAACTTGTCTGAAGAGAAGAGGAAATCACTGCTAAGTGCATAAATGCCTTCAGATGGCAGTTACATTTGCTTTGCCAAACTGTATTTTAAAGCTATTGCTGAAAACGACCGAAGCAACCCATTACTGAAAATTACTATCAATGCATATGAAACGTTAAACTTCAAGAAGGATTATAAGGTTACCTGAACATGATTTATTCTATAAGGTTATGAACCCTGTAAGATACTACATGATCACAAGATAGTCGTAAGTGGGCATAAAACAGCCATGTGGCTGTCATGCTTAGCCTCCACCGAATAAACAGGTGAAGTATAAAAACCAGAAAATACCAATACATTCACCAAGATGCGTGTATCAATTACACAAGAGAATGTAACACAATCTAGTACTTCAGAATAATTGAAACATACATCTAAAGCAACATTCAGTGGGGCATTTCTTAACTGCCACAGGACAGATTTTTTCTCTTAAACAAAAGCCATTTAGGGACTGTTCTAAAAGACAGACTAACACCTGAGTTCGCACCAACAGTATATAAAACTTCAATAATTTACAACAGGATGATATTCATCCTGAGCCTGAAGATTGACAGTGGTTTATAAGTAAAGAATTGCCACACAGGTGTCAACAGGCACTGATTTTGCAAGGAGATATGCTCCCATGAAACCATATGCACAGGAGTTATTTGCAGCATCTAAGACCTCTGGAAAAACAACTTTCTCAGTTTGTAAAGATTTTCCACATTGCAACACAGGGCAGATTTATATCTCATTTCACCTCACTGCAGCAAGAAGCTTCTTGCACCTTGTTGGGTTCTCCTCCACCAGTATCTCCGACTTAAAAACTACACTTTAGTACAAATACTTAAAGAAGGAAAAATACAGCTTTTAAAATAAACTCAGTGGTTCTTTTGCTAACCAGGAGCATGAGGCACCTGAAGATAATGGTTACAATGGTTACTAATACAAAAATACTTAGATTATCATCTTTCACCCAACAAAAGTTTTCTTCACCTAAAATGCATATTTTCTTTAGTATAACAAATATCATATAAGTGAGAGTTTTTTCTCACTTTTCTATTTATAACTGATTTATTAAGCCAATGAAATCCTACACAAAACTGCTAGGGTTAACTCTTTTATTCTAATTATCATGTTCTTTAGAACTAGTAGATTTCAACTTCTCATAGAGTTTTAAATCATGAACTCAAATTGAGAAATAAGCATCCTCTCATATTTCAAGTCATGATCTGTTTAATACAAACTAAAGAACAAGCATGAGACAAAACATTCTCTGAAGTAGTTACACCAGTCAAAAGCTGGGTTTCACGTTTCAGCTGACTCCACCCCTAGCAACTCAGAATGCTGTTTCATGATATTTTAAGATGATTAAGTCAGAGCTTGTCATCCTGCCATCCTCCATAACTCCTCTGCACAAGCACCAACACTTTCGTAATTACACGATGTGCCAATTCAGAGCACCGAGCTGGCCAAAACCGAGGTAGTTTTCAAGCAGGACAGCATGCCAGATCAAGTCACTTGTGTGATCAGAGAAGCACAAGCTGCTCTGATCTTCCCTTCTTCTTCTTCCCCTTAAGAAAAGGGGGTGTAGGTGTGTGTCACAGAGCATGTGCAGCACTGGGAAGGAGGGCAGTTGCCAAGCCATCAAACTTAACATTGCTTTAAACTGCTGTGGAATCTAAGCAAAGTTACAGGGTGGCTGGCCCTGCAAGGCCTGGTCCTAATTTCTCCTCTTGCTTCAGTACTTGATTTCTCATCATTCCTCTTTTCCTGGCATTAGCATTCTGGTAGACAAAGGTGAACAGGACCATGAAACCAAAGTAATCTAAAGGAAAACTAGCATTTTTTAATTCCATACTCTCACCTGCTTGACCAAAAATTTCTGCTGACAGGAGGCAAACGACAGAAACATGTAGCTATGCAGAGTGTGAGCTGCTCAGATTTACACCACTTCAACTGCAAAACTGTACTCACAGTTCCTTTTGAGAAGGCTGGCTTTATTAAAGTATCCCGTAACAACTCTGTTTGCTTGAATAAAGTTAGATTTGATAAAGTTCACAGGTTTCAGAGCCGAGTAACACCGTGAAAGCTCCCTAGCTGTGAAGAAGTAAATGAGCACTTCTCGCTTCATCCGCCCCATTGCAACAAGGAAGCAGCCTGGCTGATTTGGGGACAGGATGGCCGTACAGCGGCAGCCCCGTTCCCGAAGCAGCGGTCCGGTTCCCCCCACAGTCTCGACACCGCCCCGCCTTGCGGCGCACAGCCCGCGGTCATCGCAGCCTCTCGGGAACCGGCTGGCCATAACACCACTCATTTTAAAGTTTCCTCTGTTTGTTTTTAAGGCTTTTTCCACCTCTGTTTCCCGGTAACCGGCCCGCGGGATGCCAGAGCCGCCCCCCTGCTCCCTCCCTAAAGCGCTTTCCCGGCCGTCGCCTCGCTCCCGCCCAGCCTCCCCAGCTGAGCGGCCGCTGGGGCGCTACCGGCCGGCAGCCAGGGGCGCCCGCGGCCGCCGCGGGGGGCGAGGGCGGGCGCCGAGCCCCGC
>VXBJ01003148.1:246322-288316 GCA_013400055.1 Nycticryphes semicollaris | reverse complement strand
GTCCGGGCGGCTTCAAATCGACCTTTAATTGCTCCAAACGTGAAAAAAAAAGCGGAAAAGTCTCCCTTCATGGCTGAAAAAAGACCGGAGGGCAGGCGGGTAGGGAGGGAGGGAGGGAGGGAAGGAAGGAGCCCGGGGGCGCCAGCCTGACCTAGGCCCGGTCCTCTGGGGAGGAGTGACAGTGTGCTCTACCACCAACCCGACCTTCATCTCCTGTAACCCTGCTCAGGCAATATCTACCCATGGTGGTCATAATGGACGCATCTAGTTGTGATGGCTCCACCCAGGTTAATGTGTTTTCGGGGACACAATAGCCAAGGGCTACCTTGAGCCATGCGCCCACCGCACCACAATAGTGTGGGTGATATGCAAATATGACTATAGGTTAGTGGTCTCACCCCCATCAATAGCGAACAGCCCAAGAGCCCTTCAAGCTGTCCTGCACAGCTTCAGGCCAGGATCTCCCCTTGAGCAGGGATACCACTCGAGGTTACTTCTCGAGATTCAGAGATTCCTCACCACAACAGACCCTTGGTAAGTGACTTCACACTAAACTTTGAAATCTTAGCTAAGTGATATAAACTATTGATTGCACGTAAGTAATCCTTTAGACATAAACTGTTGACCCAGCCTGGGACTAGGATTGGATCCTAGTCTGAGAGCTCTGAGAACTTCTTCTCTGAGAAGTTTAGAAAGCAAGGGGGTCACCTCTCAACCCCAGGACTCAACAGTAAGGTCTCCCTGACAGCTCTGTCTGACCCTGTCCTCTATGCAGTAAATAACCAAATGTACCTTGCCACAGAATCTTGTTAAAACACTGTCACATTTACTATTAATCTTTGGTTTATATCAATAAATCATCGCTGCTTCTCTTTATGAGGGAAGTGCATCATTCCATCTATGACAGGAGGGCCCTGGAGAAGCTACTTGCCTCCACTGGGGTCAGCCTGGTCTTGCTGCCTGCCTAGACCTCCAGAAAATGTCTCCCTGGGAAGAAGTCAAGAGAAGAAATGTCCCAGGCAGAGGCAGGGACAAATCTTGACAAATTAGAAGTCCACAGGCTCAGCACACGGGCTCCTGCCTTGCTTTGTCTTTGTGAAGGTGAAAAGCGAGGCTAAAGTCCCCTGAAGATGACGCTTTTTTCCCCAAACTCAAGGCTTTCTGTTGTTGGTTTCTTCGACATCCTCATGTAAAAGCTTCACATCCGCCTCACCACAAGGACATTCCCTCATGTTGCTTAGGCAGCTGGGGGTTACACAGTGTCCTTTCTCCTTGTAAAGACACAACCTGAGCGTGCAACTCATTGTGGACTCCAGCTGCCTTCCCTCCTCCAGCCCTGGCACATCACACTACACAGCACCCTGGCCCGGACAGCAGGAGAAGCTTGGTGAGCTGGGCCTGAAGGATTCTTTTGTGATCAGTAGCAAGGATAAGGGTTCTCTTGGCTCACCAAGTCACGCTTCTGGAGAACAAGATCTGGGAAGTGGCACACTGGGGAGAAGAAAGAACAGGCGTGGGTCCTGCTAGACAGGGGGAATGTTGGTTTGGGTTTCAACTGAATCCAATGCAGTATTGCATCCTCCCTCGCTGGCCCGGGCTGCTGAGCAAAAGCCTAACAGCCTGATCCACTAGTGCCAAAGTGTTTTAAAGTCATCAGTCAGTGCTTCTTCCTCAGCTCCTGACATTGGTTTGAAAAAAAAAAAAAAGACAGGCACATTTGAAATAATTCTGCTTGCTTTTTCATCCTTTTGTTGCATTTGGCTCACATTTGCTCTCCACACTGGCCTTCTTTTCCCTTTTTTAAAACAAGCGGTGACAATCTCCCCCTTAATCGCATGAATTCAGGACCGTGCATTTTAAGAAAAATGCCAATATGATTTACAACAGAGCTTAAAAAATAGTCCTATTGCAGGTTCTGGGGCCTGAGGGTGTATGTCATATGTGAATGCCTGCAAAACCTGAGCCATAGCTTATTGCTCCTTTTGGCTGTGTTTAAAGGCAGGGGGAAAGCAGAATGCCAGCTGGCAACTCTAGCAGCTGGAAGAGAAGTAATGACAAAATTGTTCTGCCATCAGCTTTTCCTCAAAACAAAAGTAGAAGTGAGGAAAAAAAGGTGGCTCTCAGAAATACTGGATACTCAGCTGTGCTTGCAGTGCGGTTACCAGGATGATTACTAAGAGATACAAGCAGGGAAATCGGGACTGAGAAAAGAAGAATCCAAGAGAAGTAAGGAACTAGGGAGGGTGACGAGCAATGATGAGAATTCGGGGCCAACTATGGCAGGGGGATGATGGGAGAGTCATAGGTAAAATGGGGTCGGATTTGTAAAAAAAGCTGTCTAGAGAGGATGTGCTTAATGAGGTAAGGGAAATTTACGGTAGTGAGATCCATGTGCTGGCAAGCATCTCAGAAGGAACCAGTTCCAAAAGTCTTAGCCCAGCTTTCTGCCCCTCCGTTTTCCATCCCTCTGTGCTTTCTGCCGCAACGGATGAACCCACCGTTCTGCCCCCTTTCCTGAATGTGTGTTTGCATTCCAAAACCCAGTTTATTGCCCTCGTTGCGTACCTGCCTGCAGACTTGGGTCATGAATTCGCTCACTGTCCCCGTTTCACAACCCTGGACATACACTATCAAGTCCGCATGGGAGGGAGTAAGTAACACAGCAATATGAGAGTCAGAGTGGAGAGACACAATGGAGTATTTACTGACAGTGAGCGTAGAAGCAAAGACCAGTTAGTCCCTACTGAGGTGTGACACTTGCCTTTTGTAGTGAAAAATCAGGGAAAACGAGGTCTGAAGGGTGTTATAGAAGGACCAAGAATGAATTTGGCAGCTGGGCAGCAATAATGCCTTCATGCTTCAGAAGAAGGAAGTATATTCTTAGACAAGAAAAGAAGAAATCAGGAGTGCTAAAGAGAGATAACATAGGGAGAACAAATGCTTTTTTTGGATTATCAATCATATTGTTTCCCAAGTAGGAATTTACAGGATTCTCTCTATTCAGTGCTGTCCAATAATGCCTGAATAATTAATGAGTGAGAATGTACTTCCAGTGCTCTAAAAATAAAACTGAGGCAAGATCAGAAAGTTTGTATCTTTTGTTAAAGTATCTACCGGGGAGAAAAAAACCCCACAGATAAACTTGCACAGACACAAGCCTTTTTTCACACTGCAAAATCTGTCCATTGAATCTAACTCTCAGTTGGTCTGATAAAAGATAAAATGCTTCTCACTAGAGACTCAGCCTTGTAAATCACGAATATAAGCAAAAGCCGCTGAAATGTCGTACCTAGGTTGTATCCCTGAGAAAAAACACTACTGGATGGTACCCACTTAGCACATTCCGCTTTTAAAATTCTTTAAAGAGCAATAATTATGTATCTTTATTATTCACCATAATAATTTAATGAACAATATATAACATTTTATCCTATAACGTTTGCTAGACTTTAATAAGCTTTAAACATGAAGAGGTACAATTAGATGTGAGATTCTCTCCATTTATTACCATCTTTAGATCTTGAAATCCTTTTCTTGACTGGAAATTACTTAGCCATACTAATTTTTGTATCTTTAGGATTCAATTCTATTTACTATGTCCAGAAAATAGCTGAAATCCAGAAAACAGTAATCTTGGTGAACTACAGATGTTAAGTAAGTAGCTAGGACAACTGAATACTTAGGAGAATCAGCATCTTATAGTTCTGCAAGTGTGTTGAAGGGTCATAAGAGCAGGTACTGTATGCCAGAAAATGAAACCAAATTCTAACAACTCAATAGATCAAGAGATAAATCAGATAAACTGAAAAAAAAGGAAAAAAAAAAGAATTAGTCACAATCATAGAGGGGGATTATCTGATGCAACAGAGAGAACAAAGAGAGAAATCAATTTCCACTTCAACTTTCTGCTAATTAAAAACCCCAGTCCTACTCAGATGCATTTGTATCATTCCTTCTGGTTTTGTTCTTTCAGGAAGTCAAGCCATTAGTTAAGCTGGCGAAGCGATAACAGATTTGTGTCAATGCTGCCCCATGTGCAGGCCAGTTAAGGGTTTTTCGAAGGCAAAGACACTTTCTTTGATGTTCTCGTGTCCTTTCGTACAACCTGCAGTGTCAACACTTTGCTGTGATAGATTGCAAGGCTGGGTAAGCGAGGGGAAACTGCTTGACTAGCATGTGGTGTGCATATGGTCTCATCAGACTTCTTGGTGCAATCTCCCTTTTCTGTTGCTGCCAGACATCATTTTTCTTTCCTTCCAATTCATTTTTAAACAAGCGTTTAGCTTGTTAGGGCTGCCTTCTACTCTTACTGCATCTACCCTTCAAATCGCCCTACCATCCGCCTGCAGCGTTACAAATGTTAAAAGAAAGTCTCAAGATCAGTTTATATTGATGACCAAAATATTATTGCCTTCCCCCATTTCTTCCCCTTTTTGCTCTCATAGTTTTGCATTGGAGTGTGCGTTTCACCTATTTGGACTTACACTATTTTGCAATGACTCTTGGTGTCAGCAACACCCCCCCGCCAAGGACAACAGTACACAGAATTAAATAAGCTGCATTGCAAACAGTTTGGGAAGTGGTGTGACACTTTGCAAAATTCCAAGCTTGTTCTAATCTGAATTAATTATTTCTTCATCAATCGTACGACTTACTGCAGAATTTATTTAATCCATCTTCTGGGAACATTTATTAAACAGTAGAGGGTCAAAATATTTCTATTGTTCCTTTTAAGAAAGTTAAATTTCTGTGTTCTAAATAAATAAATATGCATCTATACTATGCATATTTATATATGTAGTGCTTTACTACCTTAAAAAAAAGGCAGAAAGAATACTTTCTAGGAGCATAAAGAGAATTTTCTTTTTATGTCTTTTTCTGTACTTTTGTGTCAAAACCCCCTTCTTTTTTCTTTAAAGATTTCGAAAGATGGAGCTTCACAACATCACTTTGAAGGGGATTCTCAGTGTTGGGCTTTTGTTTCTTTGCCTCATCCAAAATTCTCCAAGGCCCATGTCTGGCAAAGGTATTGGTGTTTAAAGTACTCCTGAAAAGAATGAAAGCAAACGTATCTTATTATGCAAATACATATAATGTATAAAAATATAGAAATAAGTTAAACAGGCCCAGCTTTTTTGTTTGTTCATTCATGTATAGCTAAACTCGCATTTAAAAGTCCTTATTTTGTCCTGCTGTTGTTTGCTCTGAGGCCTCTGACACCCAGATCAGGGTCTCTTAATTTTCTAAAACAGAACCTTTTTTTTCCCCCTTCTCATCGAATAAATATTTATTAACAGTAATTATACACAATAACAGCTTTGCATTACGGCTTGAAAGTTCGATTTTTAAGATGGAGGACATCAATTAATCCGAAATTAATCCTGTAAGGTATTTTCTACATTTTCCACTTCACAGGAACAGTGCAGACTCTGTGCAGTGAATTTAATGCCACTTGTTCTAAGTCACTTTTTGTACTCATCCTAGTCACTTTTTTGAAGACTCTTAAAAGGAATGGAATGCACTAGCTCATGAGATGAGATCCTCAGACCACAGGCTGAAAGTCGCCGCTTCTTTTTAGTTATTTTTTCATATTTGACTTAAAATTATTTTATGCATTTATTACTTCCAAGTGCAAAAAGCCTGCATGGCTAGAAGAGTGAAACTGCACGTAGCAAACAGCTAAAATGACAAAACCCAAAATGCTAGATGAGAGGTGGCAGCTGCCCTTCCAAGAGGAAAGAGAGGTTCAGGAGCACTGTCCAGGAGCTCTGAGAGCCGTTCATCAGCAATGCCAGCCAGGCAGCCAGTTGCCCCTGTTTCAAAACAGGGCCTGGAATGGAAAAGATGACAGATGGTTGTTCAGTAAGGAGAGGCTTTGAAAAGCAGTCAGTCAGTCAGTCAGTCAAAGCAGGTGAAGAGTTCATTTAATTTGTCGATTTCTATCAAGCCCATTTGCCACTTTACCTTTTTATGTTGATTATCTGTAGCCAGCTGTTGCTTCCCGGTCCTCTTCAAGTAGGGTTTAACCAACCCAGAGAGAGGTCAAGGATTGGGAAAGTCCTAATGTTCATCTCTCCACATCCTTTTCTATAAGGGTTGCTTTATTTCCATAATTACTAAAAAAGAGATTAGAGCAGTCAAAAGTGGTAGGTGTTTGAAGCGTTTAGTGCTTGAATTACCAGGAGGAAGTGGTAAGACACTAATACTTTCTTTTGTACCGACTATGCCTTTAAAAACTGAAAAAAAAAAAAGCTGAAGGTATGTAACAGGCTTAGGTACCCAGAATCCATATTCTCAGACAAGTCTTCATCATGTGTGAAGTTCTCAGAAGTAATTATGGCGAGCAGTCAGCTCACTTTGCACAGTCCCGTCCCGCTCCCCAGTGTGCAGACGTTATACTCATCTCTCTGATTTGTCATTGGAATTGTGTTCACAAGCTGTTCCACCGCCCAAGTGGCCACCGGGTCGGTGAGTAGTTGGGATATTGTGTTGCACAGCCTGAAACACCTAAAATACCTTCCAGAGCTTCTGACTCGGGATTGCACTAATACATTACTCAGCTTTTCTTCACCCGTCCTTTATCTGCAACTTTATAAAGATTTTTTTTTTTCCCCTCTTATAATTTCTGTCGAGCGAAGAAAGGGTAAAATAAAATTGGACACTGTCCTAAGCTATCTCCAGGCACCAGGCACAGAATGGAATGCTGTGAACTCCCATGGCTGCCAAAACATTTGTGTGGAATTCAAGAAATTTGTTTTGATCTTCAGACCCATAATTGTGCAGCAGACTTACCCAACAGACAACAGAGGGAAGAAATGAATAGAAGGGTGATAGAAGGGCTTTACAGCTTGCTCTCCTCTCTTGAATTCCTTCTGTTCTTCTAAAATAGATGAGTAAGTAGACTAAATTAGACTCCCTTAATTAGTGACAGTAGCCCCATTATGGTCCCTGATGCCAATTCAGTCTCGTACAAGCCAGTGTTTCAGCTGGTACCAAGCCTGGTAGTTATGTCAACAGTTTGCTACCACTTGCTGCCTGCACCTTGGGATCTATGCCCAACGCTGACAGGGCAGCATTAAAAGCATTCTGTGCCCGAGTATGTTTCAGCCTCACACTCCTTGGAGAGAGGATGAGTTTACAATCTTCAGTCACCTTCTACACCACTGGGAAACCCTGTCTTTGCCACCAAGGAACCAGCTTCTTTCAAGGATGCCTTGTAGGATTTTAGCCTCACGCTGCAAAACACCACAAGCGACAAACAATTCGGAGAGAGCTGCGCACACTGGAACTGTATGGAACTTGAAGATAGCATGAGCCAACCCTTTTGTAGGATCTGCTTTAGTAACAACAGGAGTAGTTGTATATCGGAGGAGATGAAGCCCTAGACTAAGCCGCCTTCTCAAGCTTCTTACCTCAGTTGTTACTTTAATTTGCACGGATCCAAGTTTCTTGCCTCGGAAGCAGTGCTCTCAGGGGAATCTCAACTTCCATCACAGCCAGAAGAGGTAAGGAACGATCCGTGCCAGTAAATTAAACAGAGATCAAATTCCCTAAGTCTGCTGCTTATCCCCAAATCGCCCACTTACATTTCTTGCACTTCTTCCTAGTCAGTACAAATAACACATTCAGAGAATGGTTCTGAACAATTTAATCATTTTATTTACCATTTAATTTATCATAACACACCCTAAGCATCACCACTGCCAGTCAAAATTGAATATAGTGCACCAACAACAATTTTCACCGGAAATACTTTCTTGTCAGATTATTCACAGGCAAAAAGTATTCATTTATTCCTGGAGAAGGCATTGCAATACGTCACTGTTCTGAGCTTTGAACACATTGATTTATGCTCATTTAAAATCAACTGTAGGTTTATCAAACAACATGAAATAACTATGGAGTTGTTAATTTTAAAACTATTCCATTATCATTGTTTATTACTGATTTATTTACGATGGCATTTATTCTGGAAAAAAATACCTTTGCACTGTGATTAAATTGCTTAATAATGTCTTTGAATTGAGGTCAGGAAGAAGTTCGTTTAAGGCAGTGTCCTAATGAGTTACTATACACTTGGATAAATGCAATGTATTGTCATATTGATTTAAAGGCGTGCTTAACTGGAACTGAACATAGTTTATCAGACAGAAAATTTGTAGCATCTCATGATGCAAACTGTATTTTCTGACTGTTACAAAGAGACCTTTTAATTGTACGCTAATATACTGGTCATGGTTTTTTCAGGGTACTTTCAGAATTTTTATAACATATTTGTATATGTTAAAAAATTACAACCACACACATTCTTTTGTTCATGGAGATGTTTATTTTTGTCTTCAATGTTTGTAGGGAATACGATTTCACTACAAAAGTGTCTCAGAGAAACTCCATTCAAAGTCCAGGCTTAAGAATGAAGGGAAAATATACTTTCAGCTGTACCAGTCCTGAGCAAAGTTTAAAAAAAAAAAATTAAAAAAAAAATCCTCTAGAGATAGGAAGCAGCACCAATAAAACCAGAGGGCCTCATACTGATATCTCATGCTTGCTTTTCTGCTTGAGAATTGGTAAAAACTTAGGTAGGAAGAATCACTTCATTAGAATGTGGACCTAAGATTCACAGTCCCAATCGCTCCTCAAATACCACACATTCTTTTACAGCCAGAGTTCGGGGCCTCAGTTTTACTTTCCACTAAGTAGTCAGGACTGCTAACAGCAAGACTGTTGCCCCCCATGGTGTAACATTTTCTCTTACTTAAATTGGTAAATAAATATTTATTTAATATACTTCTGTAATAAATATTTATTTCCTATCAATATCAAGTTCCTGAAAAGTTACATTGTCCTTAGAAGTATACTACTCATAGCATTTCTAAAACTTCCGATAACATCAGGTCTCAAAACAATTCAAGTGGCTTACATTCTGTCTCTTGTTCTTTCAGTGAAAGGGTTTCAAAAGCCATTGGTAACACTCAGTACTTAATAGTTGGTTTACCCAGGACATTCAATCTGACAAAAGTAAATACTTCTAAGAGTCAGAACAGAAAAGGCACTTACTCATTTTGGGGAAGACACCTGGCAGGGAAGATTTTTATTTTCAAAATAACAAGCCCTTTTTCTGACAATAACATCCTTTAAAAACTACTGTTGAATAAACACAGACCCCATGAATAAAACCAACTTGTGTATCCCTTCCCAAGAAAGGTAGTACTGTCCCTTGACTGAGAAACTGGGAAGTGTGAAAGCATCCAGAAATACTCTGAAGTTTTAGTCACTTCTGTGATATTCCAGTAGGCTGTCACAGCGGACTAGAAGAAACGGTCTCCTCCAAAGAATGTGTGTTTTATAAACTGAAAGCCTCAGAAATTTCTGGACTGTTTCTTATTAGGTACTTGTATCAGAAATAACGTATTCTAGTGTGTTATAGCCAGGAACATCACCTTGGTTACAACTGATAACCATCCAGAGGAGGAAATCTTTTACCCAACTTCTTTTCATTCGAACCGTTGCCTCAGTGATGCTCTGTATAAGGCACTTAGTAAATTTTAAGAACATCTGACGGTGCTGTTGGTAGTTTTGATTTGTCTGTGAGGATGCTCTACCAATGCTTCAAGATTAGTGGGCTAAGGTGTGGAATAATCACTGAAAACAGCCAGATCAACTACTGGCCACAAAACTCTTCAGAAGCCACATCCATTCTAGTCTGGGTTCTTATAAACCTTTCAACATAAAGTTATCCTTTTGCCAGCAGTCCAGGAAGCAGGATCTTTGACATTTCAGTAGTATCTAAATGTACAAGAGGAATCTATTTTCCTCCTGACTAGCTCTCTAATCAAAACTACTGCCCTTTCAGTAAATAACCTGTACCTGAGAAACATTTGTGATATCTACTACGAAATTCACAAAAAAACCTACATCTATCTTTAGGCCAAATGTCACAGAACCAAGAAGTTCCAAGAATTACAAAGAAACACACACCTCTAAGTGTGGGATGCTGCCTACTTCCAGAACAGGACACAGAGAACGGAATACTAAACACCCAAAGAAGCCATTATATAGTGGCTTTTCTAGGTAGTATTCAGAAAATCTATTTTCTTTGTTCATTCCCCCCCTTACACTCTGCCTTTCTGTGGGACTGGGGTATGTTTGAAGGCGTTTGACATTTTACAAACAGAAGCTACTTGGAATTTCTGTAGGAAAACCAAGGAAGTGCTCAGTATCTGTGCGTGCTCCTCGCATCTCTTTCTCCAGCTGGCACAGAAAGCGTTTGCTTGCACCTTTTAAAAAGCCTCCAGGTACTGCAAGTTACTTGGCAACGTTACGCCTCCATCAGATGGAAAGCATTTTGCTTGTTTTTCCATGTTTGGAAGCCTCCCAGCAATAGAATCAGACCATTTGCAGAAATGCAGATATGAAGACCAGTAACTGGCATCCCAGAACGCCAGCTACCACAGCCAGAATGTTTGAATGGTACAGGACTGGTGTAAGTAAGTTTGCTCAGCAAGAATTTGATCACTAAGTCAATTATATAAACCCAAGGACAGCAGTGACAAAATTGATAGATGACCTCTAAGCTCCACAAACTGTTGTTGGTCTTACAGAAGCCAAGATATAGTTGAAGAACTGGGAACAGCAGCCAAATTCCCCACTGGCAAAACCAGGCGTAATGAATTATTTCAAACTCACTGCATCGCTATATATACTATAGATGTAATTAAAAAAAACAACCAAAAGACACAAGAAGGAATCCGAACGTGTTCCCTTCAGAGATACTCAACAAATAAATGTACTCTTGCTGAGATTAATTCATAGCTGGAGGCTGTTACAGTAAGAGATGATCAGTCAGATGGCAGATTCCCTTGCTGGGAGATCTGTGCAGTCAGGAACTGGGCCTGGCACTGAAGCACATTGATTTGTTCTGTGCAAAGAAGGATCAGCTTGAAATACATGGATGGTAGTTCTATATTAGATGCGTAGAAATAGCAAATTAGATCTCTGTATTCCCAAAGTGGGTATTCAGAAAGCAGAATTGTCCTGACAACTCATCTGCACAAACAGATGGTAAGTGACTGAAGAATTCCATCCTTTTCTGGTGACAAAGTACCCGCAACTGCCTTTGAATCCACCACGATTTGTAGAATCTAGTGAGCTTGGGAAGGGGGTAAAGAGCCAAATTTCCTTAGCCCTGGTTACATATATTTCCCCCTTCTGTGTACTTTTGTTTCTTCATACAGAAGAGAAAAATTATGAACGCATGGTTAGCAAAAAATAGATTAATAGACTTTTTTCCTCAGTTGTCTTCTCAGTAACTCTATTGTAAGTTAGAGCTCCATTGGCCTAAAGCCACGTATCTTAAAATCTTACAGTTTCCGGGAGCTGTTTCACTTTGCAAGCACTTTCATTAAGATCAATATTTATACACAGAGAACAGTGTAATGAAAAGATTACACTTTTCCAGGTGGCCTAGGTCCTGAAAATGTAGTCCTGAAGGGGCTTTTATATCAGATATTCCTACCTCTGTCAAGAAACGCTACACTTTCTACAAAACAATTAACATCTTGGGAATAGTCTTTAAATTATTGTTACTGGAACAATATTTTTTCTGGTGGTAATTTTCTTTTTAAAGATATGGGACAAGGAGTGATCAGACAGTGTTACCATCTTGTCTTTTAGAAACACCAAATGGTACAGCAATCGCTTGTGATCTTTTTTAGTAACATTCCATAGCTCAAATGAATATGTTTTTGCCGTTCATCTTCCATGTTTAACTAACTCCTTAAAAGTACAGCTAAAACTTCCTGTGCACCTTGAACTGTCTCCTCTTCAAATCCCCCTGAGCCAGTGGACACAGCAGTTCTTTCAGGTGACTTTTATCTGTTTCCCAGTAACAAAAGGAGCAAGATTAGGATCGAAAACATCTCCTGAGGGATTAACATCTCCGGAAGGATTAAGTATTACAGGTGTTTGTTCCTTTTAATTAATTTTCACCAGTACAGAAGCTGTAAACAGCTCCTGCATTACTAAGACTCTAGAATCTGAAATTAATTCATTTGTTCGCTGCATTTTCTTTTGCTGTGTGAATCCGTTCCATTCCATCCAGAGGGGAAGTTACAATAACTTCTGTAAAGCATTTATTTCTAATTAACTTGTGAAGTACTTTTCGCGTGTTAATTTTATTAAATCTGATTTTATTAAAACATGGGTTCTTATTTAGATGTCAAACTAAGCTCTATATTGATGTTGTCTTAGACAAAACTCTAAAGTTTAAACTTCTGGCATAACTTTGACTCTAAACTTTGACAGTACAAAAGAAAACCAACTGAGTTTCCTCGGTTTGAGGGATTTTACTGTACAGCTTTTGCTAGTTTGTGAAGTTCCACCCTTTCCGACTGAGACTGCTTTGACAGAAGTCAGGGGATAATTTCAGGCAAGAAAAACCTTTGAAAGCTCAAACAATGTTTCCAGCACACCCAAACCTTAACAGTGATAGAAGTAAGCATTTGCAAGTTATCATAGCCAAAACCAGCATCAACTTTTTATCTTACCTATCTTATTCCTGAGTAAACACAGGCAAAATTTACTACAAGTATAGCACTTGCTGCTGCCTTTGAAGAAATTAAATTAAATTGCATTTCTATTTCCATATAGTTTCTGGTATTTGAAAGGAAGCATACTCAGAATCCCTAGCAGGAAGCAGAGTGAAACAAAGGCATGTGACGGAAAAACCCGAGCAGATACAGTTGAAGAACCCTGGATGTACATAAGAAGTACACAATGGACTGCTCCACGCCAAATCCATCCTGTATGACAGAGTATTATCAATTAGCATAATGTGGGAAACTGTCACGCTTTTGAGCCAGGAGAGAGAAAAATTAAAGAATTTAAGATGCAGAGCCATACATTCGTGTCAAGTTTAGAAGACCTGCCTGAACCTTATAGTGAACTGGTGAAAAGAAATGATATAAAGTATTCTATTGTACATGGCAAACTAAAAATGCATTATCCATAATATTAAAAAAAAAAGGTGAAGTGCACAAATTATATATTAAAAAAAATGAGATTTTACAGTCTACGTCCCAAAATATCAAATATCTAGAGAAAGATATGATAGGTTAAAACTTCAGTCATAGTCTTAATTTCAGAACTTTTAATATCAATATTTCGTATGCTTTTATTTATTTTCTTTTTACTAACACTTCCGTAATGTGGCATAATTTAACTTGCTACTAAGTAGAACAACTTTAGTTTATCTCTAATATACATACTTAACTTCCGGGGGGGTTTAAAAAAAAAATAACAAAAGAGCATCGTAGTCTACAATGTATATTTGTTCCTTCCCTTATACCACCTATAATTAGGGGCAAATTTAGGATAATAAGAGACTGATTTATTGTACGCTTTATCAATGAACTAATTATACGTCATTTTCCCCCCATTTCTCCCCCCTCTTCCTTTCTGAAACTGGACAATCAATCAGCACATAAAGGGACTCATTTATATGGAACACGATTACACTTGTCTTTGTCAGGTCACCATTTCATGAACAACCCAGGGTCTACGGCTGTTGAAGGCTGGTGCACACACAGAATTTAACAAGTAACAGTTCTTATGCTGCGAGCAGTCACAGAGAAAAATGGTTAATCAAAACACATTACAACATTAAATTTTCACTCTTTATAAATGGAGTCAAGATGTTTTTAAATATATTTACAGTTAGAAAAAGGATTTAGGATTACTACAAGTCAAAGTTATTTAGAAATGCTGAAAGTGAAGTTCATTTAAATTATAACATTATGAACAGAGTCAAATCCAATATCCTACTTGGAATTTGCCTCCTCTGCTGTCAGTATTGTCACATCCCTTTCATAACAAACAGGCAAAAATCCGTGACTTTGTTTAATGCTAAAACAAGCATCATTGCAACGTAAACACTGGCAACGTAATCGTTCAGTTAAAACCACCACAGCTCAGTTTTCAGATCCCACCTGACTTGTGTTGTATCTGGGGTTAGAAACTGCTTTTCTAGGTCTTACTCCATAAAGAACAGTGAGACCCTGCCTGCATTCTTTTTGATTCTAACCATGCTTGGACCACATTTCTTTGAGATTATTCTCTAGAGACAGCTGAATCGTAGTAAAATCCGCTCCATCCTCCCTTCCTTTCAAACCCAATCGCTACTTATTTCCGAAGATACAAAGAGACCTCTTGTTGGCAGTGCTGGGTGTTTTATTCACATGAAGTAAATGAAAATACGTTTCCCATTTAGCGAACTACTGGTAATAGATTATTATTCCTTTGCAAGGAATTCTGAAATGTGTTGGCATTCATTACACTTTAAATTAGAAACACATTTCATAAAACATCTTGCGATGAGATTTGCTATCATTAAGCTGCTTACTTTAAACAGTTTCGGCTCTCTTGTAATCCATTACATCAGTATATTCTGCAAATAGTCCCACCTAAAAATAAAATATAAAAAAATAAAGTTGAGAAGCATGTCTTTTTCTTTTAAAAACTAGTGTATGTTATTCCAAACACCAGCCCAGCCCCAGAAACATTTAAGAACCTTAAAATGCATTGTTTTACAGATACTAAGATTTGGCCAGGTAACGGCAATGAACAGACATCCTATTTAGTAAGAGAAAGCAGAATACATAATAAACAGGTCAGTAGTTATCCATCTGAAATAGCCTATAATTAACATTTGATGTCTAAAAAGTTTAAACAGCAACACCAAGGAAATGAGGTATGTATGTTCTCAGGTATCACATCAGACTTTCATTTTATGCAACTAAGTGTATTTCACAACTAGCATCTTACAAAATAGAACAGTACCATTGTGCCTGTAGAAGTACTGCATTAAAAACAGAAAAATACATTACTACAAGAAACCACCAAACATCACAACTGTCAGGGGCTACAAAAATCCATTGCTTTAGCTGTTAAGAAGACGTATCATAACGTTGGTAATAATTTGGGGCTGGATTCACTACCAGGAAAGGTCCATCCAACTTTTACGTGGTCTTAAAAATAGATTTCTTTTGACTGAAAGAGAACAGAATCACAAGAGTGTAAGTGACTACCTCACTAACGAGAGCTAAATGGACTTTTGCACTGAACCTGAATCTACAATTTAAAATCGATACATGGATTTGTATGTGTGCATCAAAACACTTATTGGTTGTAAACAAAAATGCAAAATCTGTATTCACAAAAATATTTTATTGGTTATTTTACATAATACCAGATGGGTTCGTAAATAGTTCTGCTCTGTATCAGTATATTGCTAAGTGCATAAATGTCAACAGTTTATGCCATAAAGTAGGGAACTAGGGGTTTTGATATGATTTATGTCATTATATATTCTAAAAGCCAAATCAAAATTAAAGAAATTGATTCAGGAACAAAAAATTAATAGTACTGTTATTTCCACAGTCTTGTGCAACATCTGATATTCCTGTAATGAAATGATAAGTGACTATATGACACTAGGTAAATTTGGGGCAAGGGAACAGCACTAAGCAGAAATGAAAACTGCATTTCTGTAATTTTTAAAGCTTTTCCAAATTTTCCTATTTCCAAATGTTAGTTTTTGCCAAATGCATAGTCCTCTGAGGTTCCATATTTGTTACACAGCATGGAATACCAGTGTACAGTGAAAATCTAGTACTTTACCTGAACTGTAAGGTTAACCAATCAATGCTATTTTGCTTGTAAACATTTCAATAAGTGTTTTAAGTGTGAAAAAATATTGGTAAAACATAATTCAGTAACAGTAATCTAGTAAAATGTGTCAAACATTGGCAAAAATTCATACAAATGTTTTATTTAATAACATTTTTCCTATTTAACCACACCAAGTACCAGCAGGTGTTTTAAAGAAGATAATTATTATGAAAATTCTGTTGCAGCAATAGTTGATTAAGTTGATCTCTGACTTGCATACATATAACTATGTTTCACAATTCTCAAATAATACATATTTAGGCAGCTTGAACTATGTTATAAAAATTTAAATTCAGTACATGCCAATAGTAGAGACTCCAAGAGTTGTGTTAGGATTCACTAAACTAAAAGTGAAAATGGACTTACCAGTAACACTGCATAATGAACATTCAAACCACATTTTCATGGCACCTTTACACATGAAGATTAAAAAGTCGGTCCGAAAACGCTTCGTAAGCATTTGTAGATTGCATTTAAATTATTGATTCTACCACTGCACTTATTTTCTTTTTTTCAAAACTGCATAAATTATGTTCCAGTCAACATACCAATTATGCATGGATAATCTGTCATGAAAATGTGGTAACGGGTGACAGAAGTTATGTATTTTCATGTTCTGAAGAGAAGAGACTAAAGAAACTGGAGGAAATAAACTTTAATGAGATTCCCCATTCAGTGACGACGCTTCTCCTCTGGGTGAAGATGACCTGGACATTCCCCTCTCTGTGTTGTCAGAGCTAGAACCACTCTGACTGTGTTGATCTGCAGAAGCAGCGCTGGAAGCAGGCGGTGACTTAGTTTTCTCCTTAAAGTCTGTAATTATGACTGTCAGATCTCCAACGGTAACCTCCAAATGCTGAGCGCTACTTCGATCCACATTTTTCAACCTTGGCCTAAATAAAGCAAATAATCACATTAAAAGCACACACCCCCTCTTATTAACTTCTCCTCCTCCTCCTTTTCAGGAGCTCCAGAGAACATACACGTGTACATCGGACTGTTTGCTACAGGCAACGCACAAGTCACAGGAAAACAACATACCACAAATATTAATGGTGGAGTGTTTCCTAGTCTGTTTTACAACCGAACATAACACATTACCTTCCCCTTAGATTATTTAACAGTTGACCTTATGAATAATGTAACTGTGCAGCAATATGGATGTGTTGCACGTGTGAAAGCTTTTACCGTTAAAAATGAAGTCTTTCTGTACTGTGGCTACACAAAGTTATGAATTTGATCCAGAGACGCGTCCACATCCCTGCAGCAGCCTTCAGCAACAATTTTAAGTAGAGAATGACATTCAGTGATGAAGATACCGGTGTGTGTCTTTTGAATTCAGCAGCACAGACAGCATTCACTTGCAGCAGGTGTTACTTCATTTCAAAACCTCACAAATGTACTATTTGAACTAGCCTTTGTATTCCCAGTAGAACTCTGGTATTCCTGGCATATGCTGTGATTTAAATTATGCACAGAGCTGAGTATTATTACATCCAACGTTGATAGGTTAAGTTTTTTCAGCTTATCTTTCAATTGTTTGATTTTTACAACGTTCAGACCGGAGAAGAATACTTTGACTTATATTCTGCCATCAGATTTTTGCTAGTGACAAGCATAAAGTACTTTCAATTTACTACTTTCCTTTGACTACCATGAAAGCCCGTCACCAGACAGCTGAATTTATGCAATCGGTTATGAAAAGCACAGCTTTATGCGTTTCACTGACTCCACAGCTTTCCCTAGCCGAAGCTGCAATAAAATTAATAGGACATCCCATGTTAGCAGGTGCGTGAACAGCAAACCCTAACCCTTTACCCCATCATCTGACATTGTTTGAAATAGAATTGGGAATTGGTTCCCAGTCACTTCAGCTGAAACACCTCACGCCTTTTCCTCTGCTGGAACAGAGATAGGCTTTGACATCTCGTTCCCCTGGGGCAAAAGCAGCGTGACTGAAAAATTTGAGAGAAAACTGAAAATCTGCAGCTTTGTAACATGGGAATGGAGAAAAAAAAATCAGCATTATCAACCTTCATAAGTGTCGTGCCTGAAGCTTATTAATCATAGCAAGTGTGTGTGTAGACCTTTATGAGCGTTTCCAGCAAGAATACACAAGTTTTTCAGGCAAAGAGAAAAGGATACCCTTTTCCCAAAGGATATTGAAGAAGTCTACTTAATTTAATCAAGCATTCTTAACTTGCTTTGCTACCTAGTGACTCAATTCGGTGAAAAAATTAACTGTTTGAAGCAGTTAAAAAGAAAAAAAAGTAGCCTCATTCTTTGAAATAGCAATTCTCAATGGAAATCTCAATACTGGTATTTTAGACCAAGATTTCTACTTTATGTTTTAAATGTTCTGCCTTTTTCCCTACCTCACTTTGCATTTTTAATGCAACTCAACCGTCAATATTTCAACTGATAAATATTTAATTAGCTAAACTAAAGCTTACTAGGTTCATAGAATCATACAACAATTAGAGTTGGAGGAGACCTTAAAAATCATCTAGTTCCAACCCCTCTTAGTGTCAAAATATTCCATAACTGAAGTACTTTAGCTGTATGAGGTACGCTAGTAAATTTCAGGATTCAAAAAAAAAAAAAAAGAAAAAGAAAAGAAAAAAAGAAAAAGAAGAACCATTTCATCGGTGTCCTCAGTCCTAACCGTGACTTTCTTAACAACTGTTCTCTCTTGACTCTCAACCTCTCTCTGGTTCTGATCCTGACAAACTACTCCAAGCAAAAAAACAAAAAAAAAAAATTAAAAAAACATCCTCCCACGTTTGATTAGACGTGCTGTTGTATACTTCTAAGCTTTATGGCACAGCATTCTTGCCACAATAATTTTATGCTTAGACTGCGATGATTTAAGAGTTAAACTTGCCGCTTTTGTTTTGCGGTTTGCACCTTCCTTCCACTTGGTCTTACAGAAAGATCAAGGCTTTTCCAAGTGCTTGTCTGTACTGTAATATTTCATGTTCTCAGTTCTGAGAGTCAATGGTTCCCTACAGCATCCCAGATGTAGCATAGAGGTTTTTATTGCTAGGTAACATACGTGCCTTGTACTGTCACATTAATTTATACCCTCGTCCAGCCCTTCAAAGTTTGTTCCAATTGTGCCAGGATTTCCCGCTCTTCTGCACTCTGGTTCTCTCTCTCTTCAATTATTTTGCATGGAAACTAGTCACTCCTGTCCCCTCTGTTTTTCAGAGATTAGTATCACCCGTTTGCCCACCTAGAGTTTTGTATGGTGTGAGAAATACATCTGTAACCCTTCACAAAAATACCCAGGTCTTTCTCTCTATGGATTCAGCTGGTCTCCACCTTCTGGTCAAAATTACAAACTGCAGGTTTTCTTCACATTTAAGAGGCAGCCTAAACCACTAAAACTTCACACACAAGTATTTAGCCTTTTTGTTGAAAGAATTTGCCACAGCACTTACAAAGCAGTAAAATCACAGAACATTTTGTTATTTTAAAACTGTTTTACCGATACCTCAAAAGTTTCTAAAAATTTTACCTGGTTTTCTTATGACTGTTCTTTTTGCTTGTCGTTTCCTTTTCACTTTTTTCCTTTTCTACTTTGTCTTTTTTCTCTTTCTTTGATTGCGTAGGGGGCACGAATTGCTGAGGAACCTGTTGTGCAACCAGCTGAGAGACAGGTCGAGGTTTCCTGTGTACACACACATAGGCATAACGCTTAGACGTTACAAGTCTCAGACTCTCTGCAGTTATTAACAATAGCCATCACTAGAAAAGGAAGTACTGCTAAAACCTATCTTGCTGCTAATACCTCATTAAAATAGCAGATCAAATTAAAAACCATTACAACCTTTTATTTCACTTACTTGCATTATCAACAAATGAGATTTTATTCTTATTTTTTATTTTTTTAGGGATTTAGAGACAACACTTTGCAATGTCCCCTCTTCTCTCAGTTGTCATATCCAGTCAGAGACTTCCACAGAGTGAAATCCAAAAGGTGAAGCTTCCAGATGGAGTGCTTTTACCACCCAATCCCAGCCCCCTCAAATGATGGAGGGGTCTGTTTTGAGCGTGCTGCAATACTGAAGTGTACAATCCGTACCACAAAAGGTTAAAGGCTGACATTTGAGGTATCAGACTTAAAGCCACCATTGGCCTTAGAGAGTAAAACTTAAGTGTTTTCAGCTCAGATTCATTGAAAGCAACAACAAATCCTGTTAAGTTGTGTATCTACCAAGTTGTTCACTGGAAAAAAAAATATACTGCACTAATAATGAAGAGTGGGGTATAACTGTCAGGAGATATATATATACACATGAAAAGCTGCCAATGGAAACTTCCAACCACATTCCATCAGTAAACACAGCACAGGTTTCATTTGCGAGTTTTGGTCCAAACTAAAAACCAGGGTAAGAGGAACAGCAGGCAAAAGAATTTCAACAGGTTATTATTTTTACATTTTGTGAAATATTATTTTGAAATAGCTTCATTTTTATTTTATTTTGTATTGGAATACAAGAATTCTAACGTGAAATGAAACATTTTTCTCTTTCCAAAGCAAAGGTATTTCTTTATTTTGAGATTTTAGAATTAAGAACTTTCAAATCATGACATATAAAAAAAAAAGATGGTTTTGTTAAGACTTTGAGAATGCAAATTTCTTCTCCAAAGGAGTGTTTACCTTGCCAAGCTCTTGGGTTTTGTTAGTTGAGTTTTGCTGTTGTTTATTTTTTCATAGAAAAAGCACAAATTACATGCACTGTGATACTCTGAAAATGCAAAGCAGTTAATAAAGCAACAGAAGCTATCAGCTCTTACGCCTATTTATCCATCCCAGCCCACGCTACTGGCACTTCTTGTTTAGGTGGAGCGACAAGTAAAATAACAGAGGCAGAAAATCAGAACAGCTCCCATTAGCAAGTTGTATTTTCAGTAACAATTGCAACAGTTCATGTTACAGAGTGAAAGCCACGTCACAAGTATCCACAAAGCGTGTGGAAGGCAGTTAATACGAATAAGCTGAGACTTCATGAGTCTTCACAGGAAGTTCTTATGAATTGAAGTGAAACTAAAGACTATTAAAAATGTCAACACGATAGAACATTGGGATGAAAACACGACTACCACGTACCCAGTCATAAACTGAGCCCATGCTAGCTCATGGAGGGACGAAGATCAGCAATGGCTCACTCAGTGAACGCTACCCAGCTTGTACCAGCTGGCAAATGTGTGACTACGTGCCTTTCAGGAGAGCGTCGAGACTTGGAAAACACACAGCAGAGACCACAAACACTGAAATGACTCAAGGACCACAGTTGTTTCCATTGGTAGCATATGTAGGACATTTTTTAAGAAAACTTGCCTTAGAACTGTTTCAACCATTTGTTGTAGTAGTTCATAGCAAAGCAAGAAAAAACAAGGTGTAATTCATGCACAAGTTTATCATTCCAGGTGGAAAACAGCTCTGATTCTATGGATCAACAGAAACGATCATCTGTCTTGAACTGAAGATTGCTCCAGGAGACAGGGATACAGGGAGCTAATATTCCTAGTGATGGCCAAGTGACAACTCCATCGTTACTACATGGTGACCTGAGAGAATAAACTAACACGTGCCTTACGAAGTGAGACAGTAGCAAGCTTCTCCACACAGAATTAATTACTGCCCAGTGCTGTGGACAACACCATGGTCATGGTAATTTGTTAAAAAGGGGTAGAAAGGGAAAAAAAAGTTCTTAGCCAACTATTTTAGGAGTTCTCAGTTTGCAACAATTTCAGTTCCTGAGGGCAAACTAGGTAATTTCTATCAGAGTACAGCTGGGAAATCAAGCTTAGAACTAAGTCCTAGGTTTAAAACTTCTTTTTCTAGTACCATAAAAGCAAACGAGGCTGACAAAACAAAACAAAACAAAAAAAAAAATCTTTGCCAAAAGGAACAGAAGTCAGCCAAGACAAGAAAAACACAGAAAAACCACGTTTGGGAAGATGCACTAAAAATTAATCAAGAGGTTCGATGTGGGCTTGCCGTGCCAAGGAACTCCACTCAGTTATTTCATTCTTCCCATTCAAACATCCATCTTTTTGTTGTTCATTATTTCTATAGCTGCCTGCCATTTATACCTATGTTCTGAAATTTATTACCTGCTTTGTCTCTTTCAGATTTCTTAAACAAGGCATTCAATATTTTTATATTACAAAAATTGAGGAAAACAATAAATTCACAGCCCTCAATACTAAGAGTGTCTTTCAAGCATGCAATTTTTTTTGTTCCAGGTACTCAGAAGGGGTTACTGAACTGCAACCAAGCCCTTTGCAAGGCATGCAGGCTTCAGGAGATAACTTTACCACTCATGAAGCTTTAACCTGATAGATAGAATTGTTCAGGATTTAGGGGTTGTTGAATCATGTCATTCAAGCATGAAGGAATCCACACAGAGAAGGCTTTCTCGCAGAGAAGATAAATGTAAGAAATACAGATCCTGTAACAGGAAACCGATTTTGATGATTTGCCAAAATATGACATTTTCAATTACTGGTTTTGAAAACCAGTCAGTTAAAGATTCCTTATAATAGGCTGCTACAGACTAAGTAGACACAGACAATGTCAACACCACTTTTTTTCCTCAATGTATTTATGGTAATTTGCTTTTTGAGCACATCCAAGAGCACCTGAGCTAACTGGTGTTTAGAAAGAAACTCTATCAGCTGCTGCATTATGATTACAAGCATTTTTGCCTTTACCACTGCGAGTGACTTTAAACTGAGCAATCCAAAATTACAAGCAAAAACGTTCATAAATATAAAATATATCACTTAGCCCCTCAAAACTGTGCATTTTTATCTACTAATTTGACTTCAGTCATTTTAAGTGGAACAGTAACCAAGAGAGGCATACACTATTACAAAAGATAAGAGCTATCGATTCTTTCCAACAGAGATGAACTTCATGGTTTAGGCCCTAAGCAGTGCAGCCATACCACAAACTGATTTACTGAGCTTCCAAGAGACCACAACACACCCCAGCTCTGAATATTATCTGAATATATCTCCTTCTCTATCACATGGTTTTCCTTTTCAGCCAGCGTTATTATTCTTCTAAGTTAACATCAGCCATACTTTTAACCAACGTTTCTATTCCAACCTCTTCCGTGACGGTTTTATTAATTATCTAATTCCAATGTTGTCCTGCACACAAACACTCACACACTTCACAATCTCCTTCTAAAAATCAGGAAAACTAACATTTTTTTGTTTTTAAAAAGCCAACAGACAATAATATAAACATTTAAGGACACGCTTTTTTGTCTTCCCTTCAATTCCCATTCACGCTAAACAAGGATATCCTTATTTTAACTCCAGTCTTGTTATTATTGGACATGACTACATTTTATCTTGCAGAATTTGATCTAGCTGCAGGTTTAGAGGGTATATTTACAGAGGCTGCAGAGACTTTAGTTTCTGGATGCAGAAACTCATTCAACACTGATGCTCTCAACAGGAACAAATATTTAATCCTGAGAAGGATGGACAAGTTTTCATTGTTGGCATTCTTAAAAAAAACCCCCAACTTTATAGTACAGCAATTTACATGTGTAGAGATGAAAAATACACAATCAAGAATACACATAGTGCACTAGACCAAATAATATCTGGAACTTTTGGCCCAAGTCATTTCTCTCTCCCAGAGACCAACAAAATACCTTCCTGCTCAGAAGTAATTTTGAACATCTCCCAGCAGTGCATGCTCCCTTAGTTTCTCTCATCTGGTATTTACCAATAACATATGTAAAAAGAATTTTGACCAATTTGATATGGTGAATGACTTGGTCTCATTACAACAAAGTGGGTCCATTATGAAAAAAGAAATAAACAAGTCAAAAATACCTATGTACAATACTAATAAACAACATACCCAGCAAAAATACAGTAAACTCTCATTTGCCCAAGCTGTGCATCAAACATGCAGACAACCGAAGTGGCTTAATGCTGAGGCACCTTGGGGTCTGGCTCAATTTATTTCATTTATATGGAGCACATGGACATTTGCACAGTGCTGCTTCTACAGCCATCCTGAGTCCGTAACGCAGTCTAAATGTCTCCCGCAGTACCCAGAGTATAAGCTGAAACTCTGACAGACCTGAGCCTCTTATCTGTCAAACCAGCTCTAAGGTCCACCTGCTACAGTCTGCAAACCAAGCATGATGTAGACAACTGTGACATTTTTTTCCATGGACCAGTCCCAAATCTACCTACATCTCAAGCGAGTCGTGCGTCAGCATGAGGCACCCCTGTGCGCAGGGGTCAGGGAAGATGAACCGTTTGGTCGGTGCATATCCTGAACGCGCAGAGCCAACCAAGTGAGAATGCCAAGCAGCTCAGTGCAGCCCGAGAGGACTGCTGAGAAGCACAGTGCAGAGATATCAACAGTTCCACGGAGCAACCAACGCCTCAGCTGTGATTCAGCATGAGCCGCGCTGGACTTGGACTGGTCCACACAGAAACAGTATCCATATCCTCCCAGTATCCACAGATCTCAGGACATATCCTGGTGCTTTTCTATACAGAGAGCTAGATTGCATAATCTGTGTTGAATATACACATCTTCAACCTGCTGTGGGAAAAGTATATTGTCATCTGTAACACACAGCTTATGGAGTTCAGATATTCAGAAGAATAGGAGACATACTCAAAGGCACACTCTTTCTTGAAGCTAAATCTCCTCTGCTGCCTGCATTTCACTACAGCAAAACTACCAAAGCAATGGTTTCCCAATCTCAACAAAATAGGTCTGTCTTAAGGAAATGCTGTCACCTCAGCTTTCAGTCAGGCTGAAAGATGTTCTTCAACAGATGACCTGGATCCAGGATAATACCTGCCAAGCAGAGCTTCCATTCAAATATGATACTTTCCTTCCCTTTCTTCTCAAGTCCATTTACCTCCTTGCTTCAAATCAGACAAAAAACACTTGCTGGAGGCTTATCCTGCCTGGAGTAGCAAGTTACCTATTTTGTAAAGCAAATGCCACATACAACATAGCAAAAGACTTTTAGAATAGTATACTTTAAGCCAGATATTTACGTCAGCTATTGAGCTCTGGTGACCTGATTTGCCACACTTCTCCTCCACTAACTACAGCAATATTCTAGTCCAGTTTTACTTACCTATTAATGAGTGGATACAATTCTGTTTTCAAATGCATCTTACTCCCTGGCTTCCTATGAAATTATACACATCTTGCCCCATCCTAGAAATCAGGGGAAAATTGCTTGTGAAACACTATTCCTACAGAAGGCAGTTATGTCATTAGCTGTCCAATATGGTATTGATCTATTTTTGGTTCATGGACCCAAGTTTCTCTTCCAGATACTAAAAAGCTATCTTTTGAATGACAGAAGGATTCAATGAAACAGATACGATGTTCCCACTATCAAACAAAATAGATAACTATAATATACTAGGAATCATTTCCTCATCAAAACAATTTGAGCTTTCAAGCCAATAAGCAACACCATATTTCCATTCCCAGAAGAGACTAGCTCCTGAGCAAAACAAAGCCTGTGGTATTTCTTTAAAATTCCTAACCTGCTTTTATGTAGCATCTCTACACAGCATCTAACACATTGCGTAATTGCAATTTTGCACATCGACTTTTTTCTTCCTCCATAAAAGATCCTAACTTCTTAAAAATAAACAAAAAACCCAAACAAACAAACAAAAAATCCCCAAACAAACAACAAACTCCCACAAAACGAACCAAAAAAAAATAAGCTCCACAAAACCCAACCAAGTTTTAGAGACTTAAAGAGGTTTTATCCAAAGGCATCCCTAATCCTTAAGCAGTACCATTTATCTAAACTTCTCTTCCCTGCAGGGAGACACTGACCTTTTGTTCAAGAGAGTAGATTCATCCCTCAAGAAAGAGAGGTTCGAAGTATCTGGAACAGAAACCTCACTGATTTTGTCTTGCCCTTGGTCGTGGAATCCTTTCCTCAAAAACGAAAAATCCACATTATTCTTTAAATACAAAGTATTCTTCCCTTTCATGTGGTTCAAGAGGACTGACTAAATGCTTCCAAGTCAATGGAAGTTCCCAAATCATCTACTCGTTGTTGCTTTAAGGCCCTCACTGCACAGGACGCAAGTAACAAGTACAACGTTTTTTTGAAGATCAGCTTCATTCATACTTCTGCAGTCTGCTCTGTCTCACCAGCAAGGTGTGGCAGAATTCATTCGCTGGAAACAAGTCATCTACTCAATCGGGTGTTCCCAATTTAACTCACTGGGGTTTTCCAAGAATTATCAAACTGGCTATTTGCCGAAAGGCTTTACAAGCAGTAACTGATCCATTTATGCAAGTCATTTCTGGTCAAACTTGCAAAGCTGATTGCTAAAGAACCAGAGCAGTTAAAAAAAAAAAATAACAACACCCCTCCCCCCTCAAAACCTCACCCAAAAAACCCACTCTGATACCTTCTTGGAAAAGTCTTGGGAGTTTATTCCAAAAGCTGCATTATAAAGACAGAGTATGGTGATGTATTATACATTAAACAAGCTTGAGAATGCTTGTCCACTTCTGACTGAGGCAGCAGAAGCTGTAAAATCAAAGTCAGATGTTCCCCATTAAGTACCTTCAGGCAAACCGTAAGAGGACAAGCTCAATCAGCCTCCAGGAAAAAATACCTAGAACTAATCATAGACACCAGAAACAGTCAGTCAGTTCCTCGAACCACTGCAAGATTTCCTGTATCCCACCTTCTTTGTTTACTACTTATAAAGGACAACTGCTTTAAAAGCAACCTTCCTGAAGTCAGGCATTTCTGACAGTCACAAAGAAATACGACTACTATAGTATCAATTAGGACATCGCCTCTGTTTTTTAGCTCATTAACACCCCGTTGATTTCTCCTTCTGTCTTATCTTATATACAAACTTATGCAACTTCTACTGTAAGTCATGCCGAAATTCAGCTGGTTTCTATTTTGAAAGCTAGACATTTTTGTTCGAGCGCTCATCCTTACTTTAATTACAGAAACTTTTCTCTCATTTACCTAGAATTACACTGTTTGCCTCCTTTGACAGCTCCGCTGTCCCCTGACTTCCATATAAAACGTGTCTCATGGATCTATAAAATATAAATAAAGTATCATGGGAAGTTGAGACACTACAACCAGCTGTGTGCACTTTTAATCCACTGCAAATCATCGGAAACGTTGGACAGAAAATAACTTTACCGTAGAACCTTCCTGCAGGTAGTTCTGACAACGAGGTGAAGCACAGCAACTTGTTATATTGCTGTAACAATTCAAACAGCATTAAAATTTTAAGACACGCTTCAAAATTGCTGCCAAATGCAAGGAAAATATTTAACTCTTTCTTCTCAAATTCAAAGCTAACAGCTTTCCCACAGGCTGACCTTCTAGTCAAGTAATTGTATGATACTTCAAAGATTAATCACCCTTCCTATTTTTTCCACAAACCCACAATATACACCAGCATTCATACTTAAAATCTTGTTTTGCCCAAAATGATACAATCTTCTACACTATCCCCAGTACGTCAAACAGCTGATTTTTAAGGTATTCAACCACGCTAGAAGGTTCAGGCACATCAAATATATGTTTACACTGCCTGTAAGATTGATCAAACTGTTGGATACCTGAAAACAAAATACAACTTACAGCAATGTTACCGCATTTTGAAACGCTGTTACCAGATTAGTAGTACCTTGTTATCCTCCCTCCAAACAACCTCTTTTGGGGGAGCCTGTCTTCTTTTTGAAATGCGAGCTTTTAGAAGCTGGTATCAAACTCCTCTAAGCTTACTCTGCAGCAATTTTTACAAGCTCTCACTTCATTGCAAACCTACAAAAGTTGTGAGCATTTTGTTCACCTCTAAGTTACCAGAAATTTACACTGTAAATGAAAAATAATGGTATTCCTCTCTCTCTAGTGCCCTGCGGACTTGCCTACCTCCTTTCCATCTGCTACCGGGGAGCTCCTGTGTCTCTGCGCTGCGTGTTTTCTAAGCTGACTTCATTAAGATACTCAACGTTTTTTCAAATGGAATTCTAATTTTGATCATGCACTAGTACTTCTCCTCCACTAGCTTTTGCTATTCCCTCATCTAGTGAGGATTTCAGAAATGCCTTGTTAACAAGCCTGAGTTTTTCCAACCTTCAATTCCTTTAGAATTTTGTAGTAAATTTAATTCTTGTGACAGGAGGTAGACTGACAGTCTTTAGTTGTCTGTATTTTGTAGTGCATTGCCATTGAAAATAAGAGTAATCCTTGATAAAGGAGGACAGACCTTGGAATTAAATATATTTAGTCATCTCCTTCTCATAGCTGCAGCCTTTATGCAGAAAATAACAGGATGGGGGCCATTTCCAATGACTATTTTTTAAAGGGTGCTACCCATTTGCTAGCAGCAAAACATATATTTTACTTCAGACAAGCGAATACATTCTTGAAAAATTCATAGCATAATTTTAGTACTGCATCTTGAATGTAGAGTTATATTTCAGATGTTTGTACTCAGAAACACATGCTGTTGTGTTACTCAATATTCTGTATCGCCCTGTTGCTTATTTTTTATGTCATATACTGCTTATCTCCAGACAACACAAAGCCAGCCTCGTGATAATTATGACTGCCTCTTCAACTGAATCATATTGAATCTCACCATTAGATACCTAATCAAACAGTTTCGTTAATAGCCCTTCATAAATATCACTCAACTGGATAGCTTCACAAAGCTGTTAAAGACTCTCATGTATTGGCTCGCCTGAAACCCTGCAAATCCACATTAAAAACAACTGACACACTTTAAAACACTTCAGAAAGCATTTGCAAGACAGCACAAGACCTGATCTATCAGCTCACCAAGAAAAACCACAGAGGCTCATTCCACAGAGGTGTACATCTAATAAGCCTACGGACCACCCTGCTCAACACTTCTTGAAACTGTCACTACAACCAAAAAGATGAATTCCTCTAAGGCTAATTTAAATACCTGTTTGTTTTTTCTTAAATAATTCATCTCCTTGAGCAAGAAAGAAAATGCAAATGCTCTATCACTTATTCCACTTTAACTAACTCAATTAACAATATGTTGTGACCTAAACAAAACTATTGGAAGAAATAAGGTTATGTTTAACCAAACCCTAATAAAAATCTTGTTTTGCTTATGTTTGTATCATACATGTCTTTTAAAAGTCTAAACCAAACATAAATAAGTGCATCAAAATCTTGTTGAGAACAAAGTCAAATCATTTAAACCCTACTCTGTTCTTTCATTACTAGACCCAACACAAATGTACATGCTTTAAATATCTTATAATTTATTTGAAGACCATTTTCCACTCACATCCATCCTAAATATTAATGTCTCAAGAAGCTAATAAAAATCTGATATCCACAGTCATACTCTAATCTCCATTTTTCTAGTTCACAGTCATTACAGAAGTCTCAAGAAAAGCTTATCTTTGCATACTTTCTACTTAATCATCATATTCTTGCTAGTCCCTACCCAAATCTGCTTCCCCACACGTCCTCATTTCTCTAACTACTAAGGTTCACATTCTCAAATATACCGTAACACAGTAATTAAAGCAATTAATTTAAAAATAAGAAGTCATTCCTCATCTCCAAAGCACATACATGCACACAGGGATTAACCTGGAAAGATGTGTCATTTTACAGTAAAAAGCTTTTTAAAGAAACAGACAAGAAGTATAATATTAAAAGGTGGTTTGGGGTAGTTTTTGTAAGTGAAAGATTACTTCTGTAACACTTATTATTAGGAGAATATCTTTGCTTAGGTGTGAAAAGTTTTGAGCAATTCTTACAACATCTATTTCAGTAACTTTTATAGGGTACAGCTATAGTTAAATACTGTAGCAATATTATACTATGATATTCTTCCTGTGTGTTTCCAAAAAGACATCAATTATGCAAAGTTCTAACTGTAACATTGCAATAGAGCTTAGACAGATCTTTACTCTGAAGATCACAGGACAGGTTACAACCAGCAGCTTTGGAATGTGACTTTTTCATGATGGACTGATGATGGAGATTTAGACGCCAGAAGGTCTAAATGGCACCAAAATGAAATAGGTACGTATTTTTTTCAGAATTCAGTTTCTGTAACAAGTAATACAGTGCTTTGAAGTAGAAGCTACTAAGAAGTAAACGCACTTTCCTCCCATCAATTCTTTTTAATACAATTATATCCCCTCCCTCCCTTCCCCCTAGCACATGCTGATAACGAGTTACTTTACAAATATCAAGTAATTAACATTTCCATTTCCTCAGGCACGTTTTTTGTCTTTTTCAAAAGTCTTTCTGCAAAACAGGTTATAATACTGCTGGTGATTTTTTGCATCTATGCTCTTTCTGGAGTTCCTTTTTCCCCCTGCACTGCACCTGGCTTTGATAACAGTGAATATGAGCAATTTCACCTAAACACAGAGGAAAATTAACCATATACACGGCTTTCCCGGTCTACCTTGTTTTGAGCTGACCTCTGCCTGCAAAGAGCTTAACTTCAAAGATATTGATTTATTTATTTTTTTTTTTAAGACTAGGAATCCCTGAAAAATGTTGGAAGGCCAAGGCCTGTATCTATACAGACATTGCAATGGTGTTGACAGCTTTAGATAAAATAAATGTAACCAAATTTAATTTAGCATCATAATCTTGTTTATCACGGCTTACAAAGGCATAAGTGAAGAATTTCCCGAGTCAAGAAATCCTTACTGAAATTCTTTATAATATAGAGAGAAATCAATAGAACCGAGACACTTATACATGCATTAAATCATTGCAGTAACTGTCCCCATGTACTAATGCAGTCAGCAGTCAATTCGACACACAGTGAGTTGCAGAATCTTACTAAACTTCAAGTGAGAAGGCAAAAGTTGAAGTCTCACATTTTAGGCCATTCCTTCCAGTTTATGCACAAGCCCATAGTGTTAAGGTGTAAGTATGTGCAATCTGGCTGTACAGAAGCAAACAACAAAATTTCCTATCTTTAGGCTGTCCGTTTCCCTCTCTTTTTTACTCATCTTTCTTCGTGCCTCAAGACAACAATGAATTTCTGAAGTGCTGGGTTGGCAGTAAACGTTTAAAGCATATATTTAAAGAAATATTTTTCAAAGATCAACAGTGGAGGACTATTTTTGTCAGATGCAAAACACTCATTCCCAAATAATTAGTGAGAATTGTCATGCATTTCTATACACAAAACACACACCAGCTTTTAATATATCCTTCCACGTATTTGCAGATTAGTAGCTACATATGTTTGGATACTCTAGTTTCTTCCATCAGGCAATTTTTCAACTAAGGTAACATTTTATTTTTTCTAGATCTGATACATAAGCAAAATTTACTTTTTTAAAAATCACATTTATCTTCAAATGGGCTGTCACATCTACTCCACAAGCTTTGTGCAGCACCTTGTGTAACCAGAGCTTCTAGGTTCTGCCAAAATACTGAGGAAACAATATTCTAGAACAAAGGAAACTGTTTTGGTTTTTTTTTTTTTCAACTTCACTAAAAACCCAGCGTTTGCTTCATTTTTGTGATCAAGCACAACTAAACCACGACTTACCAAATAAAGAAATATATAGCAAATAAAGAAAGAATAATAAATAAATGATTGATTTCTGCATAAGGACATCAGTGACATTATTTAAAGCAAACAGGAAATCATCAGGAACACTGTGTATACCAAGTAGCATTGCAAACGCTGTGGCCAATTACATCTTGCAAAGCAGAGTCTACACAAAAGCTAGCAGTTCATGTAATGATGCCACTCCTGATTTTTAGCAGTTGAAGTCACATTATGAAAAGGAAAAAACATTTCCTATTACCAGTTCTTTTGATACAAGTACAATAGTTGCTAGCAATTAAATTAAATCACTAGCAGGAGAAACAGCCTTTGGAGTCTGACACAGATCAGCTCAACTTCCCTCAGTCATCAGTACTCTATTAAGCTATTCATAGAATAAAAACTATCAGATTAAACTACATTTAGCTTGCCGTGGCACATGAATATGCTCATACTAATCACCACACAAAGCCATCTTGTGAGAAACTAGTCTTTATTCCTGCACTGAAGCAGTTCAGGATTAAATGCATCTTCAACACTGATAATTTACGTCGTTACCCAAAATTATTTTTTCTCATTACCATCACTTCTGACACATCCTTGAGCGTTAACAGTACGTTACGCTGCCTCCGCAAATAATACAACTGAGTAATTACCACAGTGCAAACAATGGAGCTACTGGTCTGTATGGGAAAACATAATATAGTCCATATGCCTATTGCAGAGTAACAATGCAATTTCTACACATCCTTTGTACATTTGAGTTCTAACTTTCAGCCAGCTCTGATTTCCAGTGCTTTCGTGTTCCTAGCTGTTCTACGGCGTGAATCACTTACTTGGAATTCATCCATTCAGTGCATTTCTAGCAATTCTGTCTTTCAATAAAAGCTGATTCAATTAGAATAGACTTACAAGACCCATATGGTTTTATCAGCCACTGTATAAACGTGCAGAAAACTACCCCTTGGGGCAGTGTCCCTGTTTAATCATTCCCTTAAAGGGAATGCCCTATTTTCCAGATGACATTTAACAGATGAGGCTGGCAAAGTCTCCTGAAGACAACCAGTACGTTGCACAACAGTCTGCTCTAAGAACACATTTCCTTATCGTGACCTTTAGAAAGTTCATCTTGACGGGTACCTTTTAAAGCAACCATCAAATGTTACTTTTCCAACAACCAGTTTTAAGGCTTCAACCTCTTGCACACTGTGGTTAGAAATTCTCTCCCGTACGCCACAAACCGTGGTTCCCCGATGCTCGGTGTGACAGCTGTATTGAAAATATCCAGTTTGAGAAACACATGGCTATCAACAAATTTATGTTTCCTCGATGCCAATGTGTTACACATGAGCAAGGGTCAGGAAGCTCAATTTCCTTAACAACATCCCCTGAGGAGGCAGTATTTGGGAGTCTGCAGAGAAGGCAGTGGTTACAGTCTTTTAGACCCCTAGATCCTTGGGATTCATGGGGAAGTGACCTCTCCCAACTTCTAATCCCACAAAGGACTGGATCTCCAGGCTGCTCCTCTGTCCCCCTTCCTGTAGAAACTGTGATGCTTCTTGCACCTATGCAAAAAAACACACGCAAAACACGAGGTTCATACTGATGCAGCAGCACAGGTCTTGTTGCACAAAACCGGTGAATACTTGCTGGGCACAGCTAGTTGTGTGACCAAACGGGAAGGAGCTTGCTTCTGACCCATCTTATTTGTTCTGCACTGCAGGTACCATCTTCCCAGGAGGTTGCACCATTCTAGAAACTTCCTCCATTCATAGCCAGCCCCACAAAGACATCCATCTTAAGTAGGGAAAAGCCTACACGCCTTACCTAAGTAAGTCAAGCCCCCATAATGCTCTTCAGAGAAGAAGTGTATTAATAGAAAAAGGGACGACATAATCATCAGTCCTCACCTTTTATTTTTCCCTTCTTATTCAAATTACAGAACTTCTAGCTCACGACCCTAATCACAGAATTCAGTGATATCTGCAAGGAACAACTTTCCTTTCACTGAATGTGTCAAACCAACTTTTTTTTCAGCTTTTAGATTTAGGTACTCTATTTTTAAAGTAAATTTTAAACCCCCCACTCATTCACACTTTTTTTTTCCCTACCAAACACTGTCATTTGAACTGTGCAGTTCAGATAACACATATTCAAGTATTATGGAAAAGTTTAAAGATAAGTCCCAAGCTTCCAGTAAGTTAGAATGGGATATATTTTTTTTTTTTTTCAGTTGTTCATTTCCTCCCCACCCCCAGCTCCTAAGAAAACAAGAGAAAACTTGCAGCAGACATCAAGGTCGTATCTTGTATCCTTCAGTCTGACTTCTGATGGAAAGCTTGCCAGCCAAAAGCCTACCAACAACATTCTGCAACCAAACTCTCCAAGTTCAAGCCTGCTCTACATCAACGTACCACATACCAGTGGAATGCACCTCAGAGGGAACAGACAATCCTCAGGATCTCTCTGTCCTACGTAAATCAGGACAAGCTACTGTATGAAAGCATAAAAAATGAACACTTAATATTTTGTTCCGCTAGCCTACTTTGAAAGTGTTTTGTAGCCCACTGCATCAGCCAACAAGACACAGCATCATTTGATACTCTGAAAAACTTTCTGCAAAGCATACTAACCTGACTTTCAAGATGAAAAGTACAGACATTTGTATCAAGTTTTAAATAGGAACAGGAGCTGTCACAGTAAAGCAAAAATTGTTATAAAAAGTCACGGGGCAGAAAATGCAACTTCTCATCACGCTACAGGTGATACAAGAGCTTTCTTCTTCCCAGACAGATTTCTCTTTTAACATACTCAATCTTATTGTAGGTGTTTATTCAAATCCCAGTAGCTTTTAGACCAGGAGAGCTACTCATTTTCCCTAGAAAAGATTCAGTGAGTAGGAATACCAATGGTGGCACTAAAAACAAAGATGACATTTCCACTACAGAAAGAAGAAGGGGGAAAAAAATGAAAAAGCTAACCACATCAAAACACGCACTACTTATGCCCCAAAGGAGAGCACTTAATCATGGAAACAGAAAGAAGGAAGTACATCCATTATCAGACATAGAAAGAAAGCAAATGCCTGATGGCGTAAAGGCTTCTTTGCTTCAGTCTTCACACAAACATTTAATTCCATATAACCAAATTAAACAATGGGATAAAAGTACAAGTTAGAATAAGAAACAAACTGGGCTACTGAATGTTATATATGGCAGTCAACAGCATTTAATGAAATTCACTCTTGGAAACAGATTGTTTAGAGAACTACAGGAAGATGGACAAAGTCATCAGGTAGTGCAGAAGAGAAAAAGAAAAATGAAAGGTAAAAGAGGAATCACAGGGAGGGTAAATAAAATTGCAGGAAGTAGTAGATGACTCAGCCTAACTCAAATTTCAGAGAGATACTAGAAGGAAATTATTTAACAATTGGGAGCATTAAATGATAAAGCCAATCGGCTTGACAGAGTCCAGTTTCCTTAACGGGCTAATTGTCCTAGTGACCAGGAGAAAGCAACACCAGACTTGGGACACAATAAAAACATACATTCTCCCACTCAAGCTAGACTATGATTGGGACAAGGTTATGCAGAATTAAGTTCAAAATTAGGGTTGGCTTGTTTGTTTTTAATAATTCTCAGCCACTGGCTGTAGATGTAGGATAACAAATATAGTGAGGTTCTACAGGTATGCTATTTAATATCCATAATCATGCTTTGGACAAAGGAATAAGGAATAGAACAAGCAAGCAGCACCAAGCTGAAAGATGGTGAGAGCTATGTGCCAAGACCACCCAGAGTTAAGATGACTCAAATATCAAAACAATGAAATCCAAGAAAGACAGCATAAAGCACCACAGATCCCATGACTGCATGAGGAAGAGCCCTACTTCAGTAACAACGGGACACAAAAAGACACCAGATTTTACTGGATCAAGTCGATTGCAAGGCACAGAGAAGCCAACATCATGATACTATTGCACAAAAGGAAAATACTCATTCACAGAAATATCAACATCAGATATCATAACTTAGCAAGATTCTGGAAAGGCACAGTCCCACTACACCTTACACTACAAATGACTCAGCTGAAGGTCTGTCCTTATTCTGTAAGAAACAGGTGTGTCAACTGAAAAGTCAAGAATAAAGAATCATGACATAAACTGGAGAAAATTGCCACCTATAAGAAAGGGCATTGTATTTCTGTAAGAAAGACTTAGAGAAAATGGGTGAACATGGAAACCATAACCCAGTAACCAAAGAATTACAAATACAGTGGGTAAATCACTGGGCACGGTGAAGTATAAATCAACGTATCATGCTAAACAGAACCGTTAGGTATCTGGAAAAACATCAAGGGTAAAAAGCACTACAAATAAGCTGTCTAAAGGGGTTACAGGCTCTTTCAGAGGAGACTCATCAGGACAAAGTTATGTTAGAAGTTGCCCAGACACACTGATCCTCCTTCAGTATGGGAGAGGGTCTAACTCACTGGAAGACCTTTTCCATCCTGAGTTCCGAGGGCAACAAGGATAAGCCAAACGTTCGGCTTCTTAGGACCATCCCTATAATGAACCCAAATGTACTCAAAGCTTTTACTACTTTAGTAATTGTGGAAAACAAATGCTAATCCATTTTGCTTGGCTTTGGTACAATTCAACTAAACAAGCCATTTTTAACTTGCAGAACCTACCTCTGACCCCACAGTGCCCATTAAAAAAGTTGGCTTAGAGAGAGCATATCTCCTAAATCCATTACTAGATCCTAGATTTTGGAAAGAGAGGGCTAAATTTTTTTTTCTTCTGGTTCTGCAGCTCAGACATCATTACCTACCACCACAGGAGAGGAAGAGAGAAAGCGACAGGTTTCTCTCTGCTCCTTGTTTGTTTTTTGGTTACATAAAGTAACAATACAAATAAGGCCAAGTCACAATGACAGCTACCTAAATTTCTGGCCAAAGATGACTGCTGATATAACTACTACTTTCAGTGTGATGCAAAAAGAAACAACTAAGCTAGGCTAAAATCAGCTATCAAAGTTAGATCAAACAGGCCCTAATGGGCCTTAGCCCAATATCAAATGAAATACTGTTCATTTTGTCCTGGGGAGATTGCATTAAAAAAGGAAAGAAAAAGGCCAAGCTATAACAGACATCAGGAAAAGGAAAAAGGGCCAGAAAAAAACCCAAACAAACATCAAACAAAAAAATACCAAACACATGCTTAAAACAAAAAAGCACATTTTTTTTCATAATCTGCTTAGAGAAATGGATTAAAATATCTGTCAGGTTCAAAACCACAAAGATTTAACAGCAGAATTAACCTTTAAAAAACCAAACATACACACACATCACCCACACTCCCAAAAAAATCCCAAACCAAAACCACCTAGTTATGTAGTCCTTCTGAAATATAAGTTTTATCTTCTTTTCTTTTTTTTGATTGACAGTTGCATTCTCTATACAAGCTATGCCTATCAACAGCATCTAACAAAGCCAGCCCAATCAATAAAAATTACTTCATTGTTTTATATGGAAAACCAAAACTTCATTCAAGTTGATGTCTGCAAAATTCTTAAGTTTCACTGTATTTTTTCAAGGAAAACAGTTTCTAAATAGTTCCAGACGTTACTTTTAAAAGCTCCTTTTAAAAATAAGAATGGAAGTCCAGAACGAGTAGGTTACCTAATGGCTATCTACAGAGCAAAAGAGAATTATTTATTCATGCTCCTCTTCATTATTTAATATTTAAGCTAAAACATAAAACATGTCATACAGAGCTTCGTAAAATATGGATATTTGACTCTTCCACTCACTTAATTTCTGCAATTATTTCCCTCTCCAAACTAACACAAGTTACAAACAGCCCTTCAGACTGTTCAGCTTGATTCAGCCATGGATTTGTACAATCAGCACGACAGGCAGCTCTTCCCTCTTTTTCTCCTTCACAGCCTTCCCCCTGACACACACATGCGCATGTGCACACGCAGAAGCTGCACACTGGAAAGCAGAAGAGAGAGTCCTTAACAAGCTATTGTAAACCAGACGTGTTAAACCAGATATACAAGATAAGTACCAACTCCCTCCGTCCTGAGCGGTACTGCATTTCCACAGAAATACAAATAGCAGATTTGGCTAAATGTAACTGATTTGTGCTTATAAACATCCAGATGGTACATGACTAAACAAATTGCACATATTTTCTGAAGAAAAATGACCTTGATATCCAAGTTAAAAAATTAAACGTTTTATTTATCCTTCTCAAAGCATAAACCAAACTCATGACAGCTTCAAGTAGAGACCTGTATCTCATACTCAGGAGATTGCCAGACGTGCTTATGAAATACACGCACACATTGAATGGCCACACTCTCAGGCTCAGTCAAGGAGCACAGACCAAATACCAAGCAAACACACAAAGATAGCTTCCCAGTTCCTTACACCTCAGACTCTTCTGCCTGATATGATTTAACGTTGGCTTTCCATACCATAACCTGGGAGAAAAGGAATGATTCAGTAATGGAGATCAATAGAGCATAGGACACGGAAGCCATGCTCCCATTCAGCTGGTTATATATGTCTCTGTTTCAGCAGTACAGGATGTGAAGAGGTATATATCCCAAATCCACAGAAATTAATTCTGACTCGAGGTGACTTTCTCATTTTGGCTATAAATTTCAGGGGCTCCTTTATGTAAACGATACTGCGTTTCACAGCTCGCACAATGTGCATTGGAGAGGAAAAACTGAAAAAAAAGAAATAAAATTAAAACTTCATTCATAGAAGTCGTTTGTACTTGTTTTATCTCCTTATTTTCTCTCCTTCTTTCCCCCTGAAAAAAATAAAAATGCTTTGGGATTGAATAGTATGCACTAAGTCTCATAGATTCATAGGTAAAATTAAGTTTTTACAAATTTCAGAGAAAGCAATAAATATAGTTCTAAAAAATAAAATTAAATAAAACCATAACAAGCATAAATTAGTTACATCTCTGCCCAACAATCCTTCTCCAATTATTAGCCAAGAGAATACTATTAGTGAAGATATCCTTTGGAATTCTGACCTTTTTCCTAATAAGAAAAAATCACAGGATGCTAAGGACTCTGGAAAAGGAAAATAGATCATATACCCCTGCCTCCCTTTTTTTCATTTTATTTACACAGCAGAGTATCACATCAAGCATTTCAAAGTTTAAAAAGCTGGATTTGCAGTTCCTCCTGTAGTTCTCAGTATGCTCCCCTGGATCCTCATCCTTCACACCAAATGGAGAAGTGGTTTGTCACAGCATGGTAAAAAAGAATGGGATCCCACAACTGGAGACCAGACTACAATACACGTGCATAAAAAACACATTAGAGAAAAACGAAGTGACAGGCAATTTTAAATCTGGATGCTGTCACTAACCCAATAACAAGAGCGTTAATGTGATCTGAGGAAGATGGAGCAGAGAGGTGATGGAGCAGTAATGCAGCCTCCTAGAAGACAGAAGAGAGTAGCAAACGCACATCCCTTTAGAAAGGATGCTACTCCTCTTGCATATTTCTTCCCAGCAAGACGGAATTCTGAAACCGCAGCTTTACAAAGCGTCTAAATTACAAAGAGTAACTGTGATAGCTAGCAACAAAAAAAAAGAAAACAAAAACCAACAACAAAACCAAACACCTATTGAAGGGCAGGCAAACAGTATTGCCAGTATTGGTGTGTGTACTCCTGATTCCAACAGTGCCATGAAGAACAAAAGGAAAGAAAGAAAAGAAATGGTAGTGTGCCCATGGAGGCAACTTTCTTTTGGCAAAGCAGCAATTGTGAGCCAGACTAAATTCAGCAACCCCGTGATAACCTCCCCAGGAGCCAAACAACCCTCTTCTGGGTTTTCAATGATATTATTACCATTGCCACTGTTGCTTTTACAATGATGCCAGTCTGAACATTTTCAGTGTTCTTGCAATTACTTTACTTTTCCATACAACACAAGTAACAGAGGGAGAATGATGGTTTTCAAGTGTCTACGTCTCAGCAAAACTTAAACAATTTCATGGGGCAAGGAAATCAAACCACTTATTTAGCCTAAGGACTCTTCCTCTTGCCAAACTTCAATGGCTTTTGCAAACAATAGAGCTTCTCAAAGAGATCATACAAATTCTTTATAATGGAAACTATTAGGCAACCTAAATATAGAGTTCGTTACCAGTTCCCTCTATAACACAGTATGTTACAGTTCTATTCAGCATTCCTTACTTGTGCTTCTAATGAACTTCAGCAGATTTGTCCAAGTAAGGAATGATCATTACAGCTCTAGGTTCCTTTCATTTATAAAACATCTTTCATCTAGAGAGATTTCAAAACGTTTTAAAGGTCACGTATAGAAAATTACTATGTTCAATACAGCCTCCTATCAAGAGGAACATAGCAATTTCTCAGTACCCAAGCAACAATACAGAACAATTTAGGTTAGAAAGTAAATAAGAAAGCCACGTCTACAGGGAGAATTTAGATCCTCAGCAACGTTACCAAACTGAAGTCTGGCAATGGTTCTACAGTAAAAGTTACCAGGATTTCCAGCTGGCAGACAGGAGCTTAGTTTTACATCTGAGTCACGGCACATCTAACTGGCACCACGCTGGGGCACTCCTTTAGTATTAACCCAAAGAAAAAAAGAAGTACACCACTTCCTGCAGCATCCAGGATTTCTTGTGGACATCTCCCATCCAAACACAGCCCAGTTTAACCATTCACAGTGATACTGTCATGGACAAAGTTAATTTAACTCCATGATACAATCTGCTTTGAAACTTCAGCCTGGAAGTGTATTAAAATATCATCAAGAAGTCGTAAGAATTATTTCCACTAATCTTAACAATTCCACCAGTTGTTAAAGATCATAATCCATGTCTAGCCTCTGGCATAAAAGATAATTCTTTCAGACAGAAGAAATTATTCAACAGTGAAAACATCCACAAACCCTACCCTGATCCTGAAAATATATCTGTAAAGTTAATTATACATGATTAGTATTAAAAAAATACAGCTGTTTTAATCAACTTCGCGCCTAATTTCCAGTGGCCTTCAAAACCACCAAACCTGACTATGATTCTGTGTTTTTCCATCTGCAAATCTCGTCACATTTAGTAAATTTTAACACGTGGAAGCAGATATTAAACAATTCACCACAAAGAAACACATTTCTCTGAACTAAAACCCAATGCTTTACAGAGTCTTACAGAGCAAGCTCTCAGCAGTTAGAAAACGCAGTAGAAATTTTGAAGAACCACTGCGTGCCACGAACCGTGCTGAGGCATCAACTGGATCCAACATTAAGCTTTGAAATGGAAGGCTAATAAATAAATAAATAAATAACTAGAGCATTCACAGTGTCATCAAAAGACCATAGTATCGTTATTCCAATGAACGTTGATGAAAAACATTTTGTTATATAGGAAACACCACTGAATATTTTAACAAGGCCCCACTTTGGTGTCTGGGGCTCCAGCTCCTTTAAAAAAAAAATAAAAATCTACCCAAACGGCCTTTTGTGTTTCTTTGGCACCCTAATGATTCCCTCCGTAGACACAAGTCTACTTAGTAGCTCAAATCCAATTCCAAAATTGAGGCCTAAAACTTCAACCCGTGTTTACCTCCTGCCATGTGTAAATCCTGGACTTTGCCAACATGTGAAAATACAACCCATTTAAACCTTACCAGAAAAAAAGAAACCCATCAACCTACTCAGCTACACATTGTTTCAGAGTTTAAGTAGAGAAACAAAAATCAATGTATCAATTAAAGCTCTTCCTACCAGATTGCTGTGAGGGAGAAAGGAAAAAATAAAAGAAAAACCCACCACAACTAAAAAAATACATTTTGTTGCTAAAATACTAAAAAAAAAAAATCAAAATATTCAAGCAGGAGGAAAAAGAAGGCAATAATAATATTGGTTTCTCAGGACTATTTATTTACCCTTAGCTTGGGGGGGGGGGTTAAGTTTCAGTGCTTCTAAGCAATTGAGTTTCCATGATTTTGAACTGACTCTGCCTATCAAACTGACTGGAGGTTGAAGGGCCTGTTTTAACGCTGTTTTAACGATTTGGGCATTCATTATTTCAGCAGTATTATTTTGCTGAATACTACTGACCTGTACACATCTATCTGCGCTATAAACAGAACACAATGCCATTGTTACAACTGGAAACCACACTATACGTGACAGATGCAATTCCTCTCTGTGCACTTGATGTCCTTGGTGTAAAAAAAATTAAAAAATAAAAAAAAAAAATCAACTGGTATTCAAAACTGCAGTTAGGAGAAGTCCTCTCAGTAGTCATTCTGGTTTTCAGAAGTCTAGGAAATGTACTCTAGAAATAAAGATTAATCTTTTTTTGCCAAGTAATTGGACCCGGTCTTGCACTTTCAATTTCAAACCTGTTAAGATTGGTTGCAAGTCTTATTCAGCGCTGCTTTGGCGGATATCTGGAATTGTAATTGCTGCTTTTGATAGGATCGCAACTTTTATTGCCACTTAAAACTTCTCTTGCTGAGGGGATTAACCCATAGGTATGACAACCGTATAACAAAGGATTCCTTAGCAATATTCTCTGTGGTTAGCACGCCACGGCTAACGAGTGCACTCCTGATGGTCTTATTAAAAAGCCTCCATCCCCCAAGCAGGCACGTTTA
>VXBJ01003148.1:221273-239784 GCA_013400055.1 Nycticryphes semicollaris | reverse complement strand
CCCAACTTCTCTTGTTTCTCTTGCCTCCTGTTGTCTTTCCCTCCCTCTCGTTACATCTTTCTAACTGGTCTTTTGTACTGCTCATTCTCCCTGCTTCATCCTCTGATTTCTGCCTTCTCTTGGTTGCTTTTCACCTTCACTGATGCTCTCTCTTTTAGGAGTTGTTTTAAAGCATTAAAATCTGGCCAGAGGTTGAGTTTCCTATTTTTGTATCGTGCAGGTGGCAGGCTTCCAGAGGAAATAGTGCTAAAGGAAGAACAGCAGCCCAGAGGAGACTTCACACTTTACAGCAATATTTAAAGCGTTCTGAATCTGATTAGGGGATGTGGCTGAAAGTCACATAGCTTCCTGGTCCTACACGGCATTTTTTAAAAGCTGTCAGAGCAGAAAAATGAAATACTGGAACTAAAGCCCCTAAGCAAGTTCCCGCTTCAGTTCAGTGCTCCAACGCCGTGTCAGTTAGCACACAAACACCTACTGCAATGGCTGGATTCACAAGTGCCATAAGCCACCTTTGGATCAAAAGTGCCATTCTTCTTCTTTTTTTTTTTTTTTCTCACTGTAAATCTCTTTTATAAATTCCTCCAGATTTACTTTGAGATCAGAATCTGACTTACAGGCATTATCTCTGACAAATGAAGAGGAAAGGGTGAATGTGTAGCGCTGTGGCATCAGGATGAAAAAAGGATATTGCAGATGTAGTGCTTTTTTCAGATGTAATAGGAATAGGGAATGAACAATTTTTCTGTCAGAAAAAAACCCCAACATACAAAAATGACGAGTCCTTAAAAAGAATGTGTTCTCTGTGTACAATAAAAAGCATATTTCACTGCTTATAGCTATATATACACACATACACTCACAGAGACATGGGTACATAAATACTGAAAACATTTGCAAATTTGTCTTAAAAGGCATTTCGTATCAACTCACTACATTTTCCATATTCTGAAGTAAGACATCTCCATGATAAGCCTCTCGAGGGTCCTTTTCCCAATTTCTATGCTATTCTAGGTAAGGGAGAGAAAGATGGATTTAATAAAGGTGCAGCATGCAGGAGCACTGGTAAGAGATCTCACAAGTTGGGGTTTTTTTGGTTGGAATCACTGCCTTTGTCTCAGTTTGGTGAAGGATTATACCCTTCATGACAGTCCATCCTCTACCTCCTGCCCCAGTGTTACACTTTCCATTTTCCTTTCCCTCCCCGCCTCCTTTTAATTAAATGTACACATAATACAGTACCTAAACAACAAGAAGGAACAAAAAAGCACAGGGATCAGATCCAGCTTATAGACCACATCACCGTGTGGGTTCAGAATCAAGGCCAGGCAAGGAGAAGCCAGTTTCCCTGCTGCTGCGTTCGGGTTATTGCAGGGCCGGCATCCCTGAATAACCACCGCTGCCTCTTACCACCCCTCCGTCTCTCTCCCTGTGTCTTTGGCTGACCTTGTGTCGCTGCCAAGTGGCAGGCTGGACTGTGTAGAGACTCAGTTTTTGGTAGGAGCTCTTTACAGTGCTTCTTTTATTTTTTTTCTATTTTTTTTTCTTTTTCTTTTTTTCTAACATCAATAAATATATAAATGTGAGAGAGAAAGAGTAACGAAGTTCTCTAATTAATGTGGAGCGTACCCTCAGGCTTTGCCTGTAGGTTCAGAGCACTGTCTGCAGCGAGCCCATCGCACTGACAGGTGGTCTGGGGCTGGGAGAAGCAGAAATTTCCCAGAGGAACCTGTCAGTCAACGTGGATCGGTGTTGATTCTCCCCGTTAGGTAATTGCTCAAGTAGAAGACTCTCCAAATTGTTCAGGCTTCCAGAAGAACTGTTCAAATAAAAGGCTATCTAATCTTGTGGCGCTGCCATTTTTACAGTGATTTAAGCCTTAAAAAAAATAGCGCCCTGGAAAAAAAAAAAAAAAGAAAAAAAAAAGCAATTATCAAGATGATCATCACAGATCACCATCACTGGAGGCTGAACATTAAGGCCAGGCGACTTCTTTATGAAGCAGCTGCACCGCAGGGTCTCCACCGGTCTCTCGCCTGCAAATGACCGGGGAGGCTGCCGGGCTAAGGCTGCAAAGGCACACTGCTGATGCAAAAGCGCTGCTCTCAAGCTAAACTGCCACTCTCTGGCTGCTAAAAAGGAAAAGGGGATGTAGTTACACACGAGGGAGTTTGAAAAATGGCAGATTTTGCTACTTAATTCTGAATTGGAGTTATCATCATCCATAGCCATCACGTAGATTTGACTAACCCTCAGAATGCTCTCGTGCAGCCGTACAAAGAAATCTTCAAAGAAACCCTGGGATCAAGGCAGTGTAAGCACAAGCTTTAAGTCAGCTTTGCGTGACAGCTTCTGATTTATGCTTTCAAACCTACCCACAGATCTCTGCCTCAGTTTGTTAGTTACCACTCGCAAAATGCATAAGGGCATGCAGTGCCCTTAATACACCTTAATATACCTCTCCTGGAAGAATAAAATCTTTATACATACTCTATTAAATGAGGTGGTTCAGAGAAGAATTACATTTTCCTGATGACTATCTAGAAGCTTCTATTTTTAATTAATTGTGAATTCTGTAGCATTCTAGACAACTTTAATATCCAAAGTTGTCCTCACTAAGTCTATTTAACTACTACCCTTTTCATATAAACATTTATAAATATTGCTAGGAATGAAGTGTTGAATGTCCTTTTTATGATACCAGTAGAACATACAGTACAGGCTTTACCATTTCCTTTATCCTCAGGGAAGTACTTAAGCAGATAAAGTAATTAATAATGTGAGTTCCTAGCTCATATAGTAACAACAGAATACGTGTTAGCTGCACGCGTAAGATGATTTCAAACAAATTCTGTAGTTCTGTCTGTAGTTCAATTCTTAGAAAGAAAAAAAAATCCTGTAATTGGATTTATTTGTTGAAAAAAAAAAAGTTATTTCAAAGTTAAGAAGGGAGACGTGTGTAGCAAAAAATCTTTAACCACGTCTCTCATTAATGTGCAGTGAAATGAGCTAGATACTCTGCTTGGGATAACCAGCATACCTTTATGCAAGCTGTTTGACCTGTACGCTTAACTCTAGATAAGAATCTGTCCCTGTGTAACTAGAAGATAACAGACTGTATAGTAGACATAGGGAAAAAAGCACCTCAACAAGACAGGGGAAGGAAATGATTGATTGACTTTGTGTTTGTTTGGTAACCTCAGGAGGTCAAATACAAGAGAGGTCATAGAGCTTCAAAGTCTAAAAAGTGCACATATTCTAAGAGCTGCGTCCTGTCTCCTTAGGAGTTTGCCTGGGACACTAGCCAGAATAGCACTGCAAGAGCACCTGACAGATAAAATTAAAGCATGAATCATAATCTCTCTGGTCTGCCAAACTGGGCTTTATTCAACTTGTAGCTTTAAGATAGATGACAGTTTAAAATTTGATGGCATGTCCAAAAGCTAACTATCTCCTAATTTCAAAGAGTGTTGTGGAAAGGTCATGTATTTGCACTGGGGTACAAACTTGGGTTTATGTGATGAGAATGCAGTGAAGGGAGTTCAAAATAATCATGGCTTCTATTGTTCAAATGTAAATGAAATACCAGCTGGACATTTGCCAGGATAAGATATCATTCTGACAGAGCAGAACACTCAAGTATATTGAGTGAGCACTTTGGATTAGTCTAAAAGAATAAAGGGCATTGTAACACTCTTACAAGGCGGGGAAAATGTGGAATGCTTCAGAAACAAACCTTCAAAATAGCATTGATAATAAATTATTTAGATGGCATTTGGAATATGGAATTCTCAATGTTTGAAATCTTTTTCTTAGATATGAGGAAGAAGGCAGGCAGACTAGACCTGGAAGAAAGCCTAATACAGGCTAGAAGGGTATTATTTTCATTAATGGTAGCATTTTTGATAAGCTAATCTTCCAAAACAAATCTACTTAATCTATTATTTTTGAAGCTATAGAATTGGTTGGGTACCACATTTTCATTTTAGATGAAAACTTCCGATTTTCATTTTAGATGTTATAGCAGTCAAAGGATGGTACAACTTCAAAGAGCAACAGGACATAGTTTGAAGTTCAATTTATCATGCTGGTAACGGACCGACCACTGGGATTTTTTTAGTTGGCTTGGCTGGGATACAGGATGGACATACAGAAGTCTTCCATCATCACATTACCTTGATATGCATGACTCATTGCTCATCTGAATGTAGGGTTAGATGGACTAAATGCTTTGTAACTAACATCAAACAGCCTGCTTTATCAACACCAATAGAGAAATGACTAATGCAGTCCAAAAGTTTTTAATCTGTGTCTGAATGTGCAGCAGATTTGTATCTCTTAACATATGTTGTAATACATACAAAGGGTAAAATATACAGAAATAAACCAGACTATTCAATTTATAATTTAAAGCATTCTTGCATTTGGGATATCAACATACAAAAGTAAAATAGCTAGCAGATATCTATGCAAAAATGCATATTGACTTGTAGTCTCTTTGGTAGTATCTGTTCATGACCCGACATTCAGTTCATTAGTTGTTGATATAACCAAATCTGTGAAAAGGGGATCTAGATATTGATGCAAATAGCCATCATGAGATATAGTTCATGTATTTTCTGGGAGTGCTTTAAGTTAAATTAGTGATACACATTCTCAATACTGACTCCAATTTAACATTGATCTTTGGCTGAGAATTCCTTTAAAAGGTTTTTACATACAAATATTTAACAAGAAAACCCAGGAAATAACACAATAAGAAGACACAAGACCGGGAGCATAATATCTGCTATACATTAAAGATAAATATGAAGCATCTTGGCTCAGCTGAAAACGTTATCTGAAGTTTAGAGACTGATTCATCAGTAGGGACTAGTTGCTGCGTGCTGCTACATAGCAATACAAAGCAAACAAAATATAGCCATAAACTAGGCCAGGTCTACAGCAGCTTTGCATGACTGGGGGAACTAACACCAGCCAAAGAGACCTTATAAGCCTGATCATTAATTGACTAGCAGTCAGGCACAGAGATCCTTTACAAGAGTGACATTGGGGACTGGGCTGTAATTGCACGCGCTGTCAGGGAGAGCTATTAACAGATGAGGCTGGTGTCCCCGACTGATTTTGCTCAATTAAACTGAATCATGCAAATCAGGGAGTGAGGAAGGATGATGCTTGGCTTTGTTACCTCCAGTGTCATACGTCGAGGTATAGATCTGCACCTGCTTATCACCTACAGCAGTTTCTATACCAGTTCTTAGGAACATACTGTCAATGTATGTCCTCCAGCTGAAGCCTACATGTGAAATTTCAGGGGCTTTAACTCTATGGAAAGTTTGAGTGCTCCTGTGTTTTCACATTATTGCACAAAAATGTGTGACAAAAGATTGGCAAATGACAAATTTCTAAAGTGACTGTTTTGGGGGTTTTTTGGTTTAATTTTTAAATTAAAAATTAATTGAAACATTTTATCTGTAAATTGTCACAAAAAGTGCTATATCCAATGCATAGGTGATGCATCCCATGAAATCCATCTCCTGGGTGATGCATCCTACAATCAGTTTGAAAGGATCTTGAACTTTGATGTGTACAAAGCAAAGAAGTTTTGAGTATTGAACCATTCACTCAGATCTCTGTAAGAAGACCCATACTGCAAAAACACTGGTACTTTATGTTCCTAACAGTACATTAAAACTCTGGAAATGCAACCGAAAAGAAATAGTCACCTGTGGTGATGATATCACAGATTATATAAGCTTCCTCTGATGTTCAGAAGGTGTGGAAAGGGTTGGTGTAGTAGGCATAGTCAGGATGATCTCTCACAGCATGCTGCCACTTCAGTTTGAAGTCCTCAGTAAAAAGCTTGGAAGAATTATTTCTGGCCAGTCCAATCATAGTGTCTGAGACGTGCCAATGAATGGTGTTACTACACAAAACGTCCAAGTTCAGAAGCAACTTTGAAATGTCTTGTTTCCAGTGCTATCAAAGATGGGGAGTATTGTAAAGCTAATGTTACCCGTACAAAGACGAACAGCGGGGACAGCAGTGATAATATGAGTGTGCAGCAGCTGTACCTGGACAGTGGGAAAGCCAGGGAGTTAAAAAGAAAGAGACAGTCAGTTCCAGGAGATGGTCTGGGTGAAATTTTTCTTTTATTGTCTGCTGCTTTATTTCATTTTTAATTGGCGAGGAAGAGGGGTCATATCCTGATACCAGGAGCCTTCCAAAAGTTAAGAAATGTCATATACAAAGTCAGTCAGCACAGATTGCTGGGTTTTTTTATTTTCTTGGAAAAACTGTCAGCTGTTTAGTTGCTTTATTAGACACACATTCATTTTAAGAAAAAAAACCTGAATATTATACAGAGAGTAATAACTATGTAATAACTGGCTTTGGGTTTTATTCTATCGCTTTTGAAATATTTTGCGCAGGCAAATGTGACTGCTCAGTCACTTTCTTTGTGTTTGAAATCAAATAGAGATGAGAAGAGTTGGAACATTTGTAAAAACTAGTGACACACCATGTTTTTCAGCTGTATTAGGATAACTATATTGCTGTATTGGGGGGGGAAAAAAAGCATTATTCAGCTGGAAAGCTCAGATACATGACTCCAGGACACCAGTAAACTCTGCAAATGTTTGCATTGAGGTCCCCATAGAAAGATTAAATTAGGTTTTCAGAAAGAGTTATTGCTACCAGCTTTTATGTGTCCAGTAACTTGCAATTGTAGTAGCCTCTTGGTGCTTTCAGCAAATGAGCTAAGTTAGCTAAGTTCTTAGAGGTTTGGGTGGTTTTTTTGTTCTTTTTTTTTGAGGCTGCCTTTGCAACACCTAAATCCCTAGAATCATGGCAATATCCTCCTTTACTCCAGCCTGGCCTCCTACTCAACTAGCAGCACTGGAGCTGCTAGTTCATATTCAATAGTATTCAATATTCAATAATACTAGTTAGTATTAGTATTCAATACTCCTCCAGTGCCCCAGCTGATGAACCTTCTTTTGGTAGTTAACAGGGTCAAATTTACTGCCTGAATTGATTCGCAGACTTTACTTCAAAATAACATTGTGTGTTTACACAGAAGTAAACAGTGGGGACAAGTTCATTCTTTTTTAAACCCATTTTCAGGTTGTTTACATGCGTTCCTAACTCAGCCTGCGACTAAGATTTTGAGTTCTTGTCTGCCTGTCACTGTAAATCTTCAGTGACTCTGCTTAAATCCAAGATTTTGAACAGTTTTAAATGGATGCAGGCTCTTCAGTTTTATCTTGTTTGTTTTTTTTTTCTCTTTCTTTTCCACCTGGGAAATAAAATAAGCAGATGGAATCTCAAGTCTTTTGAGAGCAACCGCAGGGAAGAAGTTTTCTGTGGGTGTGCAAAAACAAGCTAGAGGACAATTTGTAATTTATTGCTGCACTGCTGAGTCTGAAGTAATTGTGCCACTTCTGAGCAGTCTGAGGAGGCTGGGTGAAAGCACACATTAACATGGGAACGTTACTAGAAAAAAAAGTGTGATGACAAACTGGCTAGTTCCCACAAAAATTGCTGATGTGGAAATAATAGAAAAATTGTTATTTTTCTTGATGATGCTAAACTATATATGGACTTAGTTGTAGTAAAAATGAATAAATTTATAGCTTTTCTGGTTAGAAACCTGTGTTAATGGATGGGAATACAACATTAAGAATGATTAGTTTATTGCCAGCCAAAGTATTCTGACATAATTATAGCACTCCATGGTCTTTCTTAATGGATAGTGTTAATTCTGGAGCCTATCTGGGTTAGCAGAAATTACTTAGTGTATTAATAGGTGCCAGCTGTGAGATAAGCCGCTGTCAGCTTCTTAAAAATACTGTTGTTCTTTCACATTGACTTCACGTAAAGCTAATCATTGCACAGTTTTGCATTTGTTGCCGAAAGCTAAAAAGAAAACCACCACTTTGCTTTACTACTGTAAATATTTAACTGATGAAGTATAAAATATTCTCCAGCTTTCTCTAGTTCTTTGGCAGAAGAAATAATAATTTTAAAATAATCATTCTCTTCTGCTACATTTTTTCAAGGGAAAAAAATCAATACAGTTGGGTGTCTTTTACTGATTCTGCAGCCTCATGGGGAATTTCTCCTGGAAGTGCCAGTGTAAAATCACCTGAAGAAAAATCTAAATGCAAGTGCTTCCGAAGAGCAAAAGGTGACTGATATTGCAGCTTCACGATCACCTTATACACACTAATTGTAGGCTGCACCCCCGGGGAGCGCTCCCATTCTCTGCCCGGGGCTCAGTCCCTGCCTCCCCCTCCCACCCCCCAGCCTTGGCTGCTGGATGGGCAGAGCAGGGCATGGGGGGCTGGCTCAGCTTGCCAGGCTGACGGTAACCGCTCTGCTGGGTTTTCTGCACAGTTCATTTTCTCTGCTCTGATCTGTGAGCTAGTCCAGCTCAGCCTACAGCTGTTTGATTGGAAGCAGCGGGAGCATGTAACCAGAGGCAAGGAAGAGAGAGCAGGACCGTTTTTTCTAGGCTGCGGTGAGTCAGGCTTCATTGGGCGCATCACAAGTCAGCAATATAAAAATAGGTAACCCAAGCAATAAGGTTGTACTGACAATCACTCCAAAACCAAATTGTCCTAACGTCAGAAAGAACATGAGCCTGACCTACGATCAAAAGACAGAAAAGCCTCCAAACAGGCAACTTACTGGGAAGCAAAAAGCTCTTTGCAGACTATCACTTATTTAACAGCAGACACGTAAGTGGTACTTCACAGATACAGGGCTTGTTTCCTGGCACTCACAGTGTAAAGATACCTTGCACGATGGAGGCACAGACACCAGCCTACATCATGGGGTTGCAGTTCTGAAGGATCAGGCCCTATATTAAATAATTAAACACGACAGTGGGAGAATTGACCCAGACAGTGACTAGACACGTCCACATTAACTTACAAGAGTAAAACTGTACTATCTCACAGCTTGCTGACATGAGAAGCTAAGGCCCTGCTTTCCCAGGGTTAATCCTGGCCATGTGGCCCCACTTTTTCCCATCTTCTTCCCTCTGGCACTGTCTGACCCACGGGTGAACCAGGTCAGCTCACTAAACTAGCTTCCTGCTCGCTCATCCAGGGGATCCAACAAACTGTGGGACTATGGGAGCAGTAACAAGAAAGCAGAAAGACTGGCAGAGTGGAAAGCATCCTCCTGGGGGAAGCCAGGCATCCCATTGTCTCAGCTGTCATGGGAACCCTCCCAAAACCGCTCCAAAGTGCTAATTATTTGCATTCGGTTTATAGCATTAGCAGCAGCAAAGCTGTAGCTGGTTATTCTTCACTTCAAAAAATCAAAGTATCACAGGATAATTCAGGTTGGAAGGGATCTCAGGAGGTCTCTAGTCCAATCTCCTGCTCAAAACAGGGTCAGCTTTGAAGTCAGACTGGCTTGCTCAGGGCTTTGTCCTTTCTTGCCTTGAAAAATCAATTCTTTGTATTTGAGAAGTGGCACAGTTTATATAAAGTCTGTGAGATTTTTTCAGGGGAAATGCCTTTCCTCTGTCACAAAAATATTTAGAGAACAAAACTATTAAAAAATGCCAAATGTCTGTCTCCTGTTTAGGCTGCTCAGGTACCAGGGCACAGGATTTTTTCCTGGGGAAAGGGTGGGTGACTGTGAACTTCAGGGAGGATAACTCTTCACTCCAGCACAACTGGATCTGGAAAAGGGCATCTGTCCATACCCTGAGATACACATGACACAGGTGTATTTTCTTCTTTAAAATAAACTGAGATTTTTTTTTTTTAAAAAACAGAAGCAACAAATGTACTTAAGAAGAAAGTTCTGTGAGCAGCAAAGTCAGCTACCCAAAAATCAGAAGATGCCAGCTGACTATATGACCTTGACTTGGTCCCCTGCACAAAATGCATTATGCAGTATCAGCACGTAGTGTTCCTCCATAGGATCTCTGTCTAGTTCACTGCAGAATACAGATGAAAAAGGAGTAATAAGGGGATCTTAAACTTGCCACTTTCTAACGTTCAAAAGCTTCACCTTGGACCTTACATCCCAATTAATATTCCTGTAGGGTTCCATGCAGTATGCATGATGTGTGTAGACACACCTGCATATAATTTGTACCAGGTTCTCACCCAAAATAAAAGTAAAAATGCCTTGAAAAAGACCGAAAAATAAAATTATTAAGGGTGAGATTTGATTTTACCTCCTTTTACAATTCATGTTAACTTTGTACTTACGAGATCATGTTAAACAGTTTATATAGAAAACAGTAAATCAGCTTATCATAGCAAATGTAAAACAAATATGACCATGTTTGGACGTGACCGTGTGAACAGTCACATGGGGAGAAAATCCAGGCAGCTGCTTCCAAATAGCCATTAATCCCCCCAAAGGCGAACAGACAAGAGAATGGCCTAGGGCCTCTAACAGCCAGACCCTGTGCATTTCAGGAGAAGCAACACTGAGGAAGCTAGGATGAAGAAGGAAGCTGAGAGGAGAGCTTATGTACAGTGGCACCATTTGCTGCTAATGCTGCTTTTTCCCCTCCTCTTCTAAATGTTTCTTTTTTTCCCTCCTTCCAGAATCTGAAGTAAATTACAGAAGGCGTTATGTGTATAACATCAGCAACATTACAAACTTTAGATGTTTAGGAATCAGAGGTGGTTTGGTATTTTTTTCCAAGTAAAATGTCTTATCCTTCTGTGATTCTTGTGAAGGGCCAGGAAATCTGTAGAATGGGCTTAAAGATGGGAAATCTCTGCCTTTTACTGACTTCAGCAATCCTGTTGCCTGGCCCTCTGATCTTTTAGTGCTTCATGTTGCCTTTGTGGATGAGATACAGGGACATGATATATTGGCTTTTATTTGGTTCCCTAACTCCTATTAAGAACACAGGGGAATTATAACACGTTGGTAGCAACATACATTGGATGAAAAAGTACAGTGGGAAGGTGAACAGAAGGTTTCCCACTCACTTGGTGTGATCAAGATTTACACTGTTTTTTAAAAATACATTCATTTCTGAATGTCCATACAATAAAAATGCCAAAACTTTACTGCATTTAATCAGAAAACCACACAAATAAGAATAATTGTTAAATTTGAAAACCCTTCTAACATAAATAAGATGTGCTTAAAGATACTATTTTAATTCAGATCAAGTGTGTATCAATTAAGAGCATTAACTGGGGATATGGTCATCCTAACTGGCATATGCATTCATTCATGAACATAGCCTAGAGGAGTGGTGATCAATTATTCAGCAAGGCATTTTATGCTGCCTCCACCTTTCACAGCACATTGTCTGTTAGGTTGTGATCAGCAGCAAATATCCGAACAACAGCAAATGAGAAGACAATTAATATTTCTTAGTTGAAGCCAAGTGAGATTTTAATTTCCTCAGCAAAAACTCTCCTCGGTCACTAGGTTATGGAAGATGCATGAGACTGGATCCTTCTGTCCTCCAAAAAGAGCTGAGATGGTAGTTTCCCATTCTCCAAATATTCCATATGCTTTAGCATTCGAAATCCTCAGAATTCTGTCTCTTCCATCACATTTATTGCCACCTCCTCCTCCCCCAGATCTTTGTTGTTGGTCCAGCAGCATATTGATAGAGAACAGCTCTCCCTGTGTGCTTTTCCAGTTTTGAAGCTACCTAAGGCTGCAGCCAGCAACATTGCTCTGGCTAAAGCTGATGGAGGTAAAGAGGTCACTGCCCACCACACTCACCAGTTTTTTCTCCATCCTCTACATCCACCTCCTGCTCAGCTCCTTTGGGTCAGCCCAAAACAAACTATCCCACCAAAAACCTGTTCATTTTCTGTCGGATCAGGGGAGCTGATTCACCCTGAAGTTGCATAATCCCTCGATGTGATGCAAGGAAGAGAACAGGGACACACGTGGGAGTGGGGACATGAAGACAGAAAGACTGCCATCTTTGGTGGCAGCCCACAGTTGTCCCACATTAAGTACAGCATGAACCGTTCTTGGAGAAGAACAAGTCAACCACAATCTCTCTACTGGAGAAAATACAATATTATAAACAGCATAAGCTGCTTCCCACTTCTTTGGGCTTTTTTAGTTTGGCTTTCATTGGCTTGCCCCACTCTGAAGCTGGAGTCACAGTTTATGCACTTCAGAAATGAGATACATGTAAAAATTCCTTCAAACTAAGTGGGTTTTTTTTCCTTAAACTATTACTAATGCATGCTTGGATGAATCCATGCAGGACTCTTTCCATACTCATTCTCTCACTTTCTAAGTTATTTATACTTCATGCCCTTGCCTTTTAGCACCAGGTAGGCTCTACATATTTTTTGTGTGTAGCAAATAGCTTTTTTGCTTCATAACAGGAAAAACATACCAGAGGCCATTATAAAACAATCAAGATCGTTAATACTATTCTTCTCCTGTGGGAGCTGCTTTGTGTTTCTGTTGCTCCAGGGTGTCCATCTCTTAGAAGTGCATATTCAGCATTTTTCCCCTGGTATTTTTTGTTGTCATCGGTAATATCAGGTATGGAGTAGGAAAGGTGGGTGAAATTGCAGTATCTCTTCATCTCTCTTGCTTTCTCCTAGGAGGTTAGAGATAAGAGCAACGTGACCTGGGAAGGCAGCATATCAGCTGATCTTCCTTGCAGGCGATTATTGTACCTGCTTTGTCTAGGTGTATTCTCTTAGCATCTTGAAAAGGCCTGGCTGATTCTAAACCGAGGTCAGTATTTTGAAAAATAAAAAGTTTTCTACTGTGAAATTAAAAGGAACTGTTAGCTCTGTAAGAAGCATACTATGCAGTTCTTACTTTTGAGTTAATAATCGGATCTAAACCTAAACTGAAATAATCAAACCTAGTAGGTAACTAAACTATGTTCTGGGTGGAAAGAAACACATAATTAAAAGAAGTAATTCACAAGAAAACAACTTGTTCACAAAGGTGCCCCAGTATGCCTAGTTTTCACCAAAAACCATAATCTAATTTCTGCTATCACTTCAGTCAAATATATGTGATCATTGAAAGCTGGAAAAGGATGGACAGCTGTGGTGGTTCTAAGTCCATCCATTGCCAAAACACTTTCTGGTGGTAATAAACAGCTCTGGGTTTGTGTGAGATGTGTGAATGTGTCTGCCATCACTTTAAAAATTGTGCCTGTGCCTGTTTAGTAGAAAAGGTTTTGGGAGAGAGAGAGCAAGCAAAAGCTAAGTGCTTAGAAGTAGCTGCCCAACCATTGAGGGATGGGGATCTGACGTGATCTTGATCAAAGCTTCTGAGCTGCGATGGGCTAGAGAAGGGAGCATCTCTGCTGCAGAAAGGTTGAGGTGCAGAGTAACTAAGGAGACAGCCCTGCTGGAAAACCCTGGTGTTTGGCAGCGAGCCCAGAAAGTAAGGCTTGCCATGAAAAGGAAGCAAAACACCCACAATTGGGGTTGTCCCTCATTTTGTCCCCGTGTTGGTGTGGGACCTTTCAAGGGTACCTGGGAACAGAGGAGATCTCGCTTATCCACTGTCCCCCATTGTCGCTACTCTCACAATATTCCAACCAGTGTAGATGGATGCTCTTCTTTTGAGGAGTGAAAGTGGCTCCTACAGAAGAGAGGCTTGGGGTTGTGCCACTAAACTCCTACTGCACTTAGGAACTGCATCCCTGCTCCCACACCGACTGCAGCTAAATTCATTCTGCTACAAACAAGACATCCCCCAGCACTGGACCATAAAATAAAACCCTATTAAGAAAGGAAAATATGTGACCTGTCGTAAGACCTGTTATCAAACACTCCTTTTGGGAACACTCCACCTTTTGGAGTGACTTTATACCCCATTGGTATTTTGTATCAAGTAGTTGCAATACTATGTTTACTTTTGGGCCTCTCACTACAAAAAAGACATTGAGTTGCTGAATGCAAGTCCAAAGAAGAGCAATGAAGTCACTGAAAAGTCTAGAGAATAAGTCTTATGAAGAGTGGCTGAGAGAACTGGGGTTATTTAGCCTGGAGAAAAGGAGACAGAGGGGAGATCTTCTAGCTTTTTACAACTACTGGAAAGGAGGTTTAATCACATGCAAGGCATTCAAAAGTCAGGTTTAGTGCTTTGCCAGACCCACAGTCCTTCAGCCCACAGCACTATCATATATGCTAGTACAGAGAGGACCCACATGGACACACAGCTCTACCTCACTGCTCTATAAAGCACTGTTCAATTTTCTTTCCTGTACCTTCTGCATTAAACTGTATGTGTAAGGGGGTTATTAAATAAATAAAAGCTGGCGATGAACAGCCTCCTCTTAAGCAGGAAACTGTGTGTCATCGAGCTTCTCGAGTATGTCAGGAGGGAGAGGAGTGAAGGAGAGGTGATAATGACAGGGGCTGCCTCGAGGGAGGGAGGTGGAGACAGCATTGGAGGGGGTGGAGAGCTCAGATTGTGGTAAAGGGAGAAAAGGAATACAGTACAGTCAAACCAATGTGGTGGAAATAGATAAAGGTCGAGCAAAAGAAGAATTTATTATAAGTGAAACAAAGCAGAATCACCAAAACCTTCAGAGCTACAGAAGTGATGAAAGAAGAAAAAGTATGAAAACATTCTCATCAAAATTCCTGAAATAGGCACATGTTAGCATACTCAGAGAGGGGGAAAAAATAGCAGGGAGGCTTCGATCTTGTCTGTCTGCTTTTCTAATCTAGCCAGCAGTGTGCCCACGTTCCCATGCAACGTGACTATAATTATAAGCTGTGATCTATCAAAGCGGGACCTGGAAATTTTCATCCTATTGCCCTGCAAACATACGGGGAAGGCAGCAAAATTGTTAAAGCACTGACTCCTCTCATCTAACCACACCGTTATTTAGCACCACGGTTCTATACAAAATGAGAGTGGCTGGGTTTCCAGTGAGTGGGGCTTGATAGTATCACACAATTAGATAAGAAATATAATGAACATGATCAATGCCTTACCCTGGTTTACTCTCTCTTGGTGCCTAATGGAAATTGCTTGCTGTTGCCTCCTCTTTAAATGATGATCCCACACAAGGACCTCTTTCCAATTAACAAAAAGTCTTCAAGTGTAAGAATACATTTAAAGAGCCCCTTTTTTAGCTCTGTCACTTATTTGTGCTCAAAAGTGTTTCTCATTCTTTCCCCCTCAAACTGATAAACTACATGGGGACAGGCTGAGGGGGCTGAACTCAAGCAAGCCCTGAAAATTTGTATTCCAGCTTTGGCATTTACTACATTGTCAATGGATGTCTCCCCCTACCACCTCATCAGAGCACCAGCTTCCTGCTGTAAAGGATCATAAACCCAGGCAAAGACGGGATTGCCCTCAATTTAAGAACACTGAAGTATTGTATAAATGTGGTATTTGACCTTGTTAGCAATGGGAGGTTACTGATACTTGGAGGAGCAGCACAGCTAGAGGTATAATGGAGCTTGCTGGGGACTGGGGGAAATACAGTCTATGGCCCCAGGCTTCAACATAGCCTTGAAAGACAGAGGGCAGTTATTAGCTTTGAAGATCTTATAATTTGCCTCCAAGGGAAAAAAAAAAGGAGTCTTGTTTTGCTAGACAAGGGCTTTAAAGATAAAAACCCCCAAAACACAACCCCCAAAACAGCCTCCCCCCTGCAAACAAACAAAAAAAAAAACAAAAAAAAAAAAACCCAAACCCTACCCCACGCAGCTTTAAAGGATCTATTCCTGAAATATTAAAGAGCCTGTGAACCCAACATTTCCAGACCTATCATTTTCTAGGAAAGAGATACAGGATCTACCGAAAACTTAGATCAGCCAGGAAAAAATGGTCAGGTGTGTGAAACCAGATTTAGGGTTTTTCTCTGGAAAGCTTTTATTAAAATACTCTGCCTCAGAGATGTGTTTAGTTACTGATCTTCTTGCCGCTGTCCCCATTGGACAAAGCCATGTAAGCCTTGAGCATGGGGCAGTTCGGCTGGTGAAATCACTGTGATGAGCAGAGGGCAGAAGCCCATGCCAGCATGGAAGAACCATGGGGAGAAGCAAGGGCTGAGCAGAAGGTGCTCGCAGAGGTCATCAGAGGTAACTGATTAGCTCAGGAACAGCCAGGAAAGGAAAAGCTATTCTTATACCCATTCAATATTCAGTAGTATCAGATAAAAAGCCAAGACAGCTGGTGTCCTACGTGATGCTCGTTATTCACGAGTTTTACAAGCATATTTTCCATTTCACCATCCAAGGTTTGAAAGAGAGTATTGAACAGTATCACATTTGTCACAGATCTCTGAAGAACCCCACTCAGTACATAACATCAGTTTGTCTGCGAACTAGTGAGAGCAGTTTTCCCCCCAAATTTTCACTCAGGTTACAATAGTAGCATTTAGACCATGTTGTTACTATGCCACAATATCATGAATCTTAATGAAGTCAAGATAAACAATATTTACCACCTCTTTTTTACATGTAAAGTCTGTACCTTTGTACAGAAAGGCATCAGATTGATTACAGTCCATACTGATTTTTACTTCTCACTCCTTTGTTTGATAATTTTGTTCCAGGATGGAACCAACCATTTAACCATGGGTTCCTCAGTTCCCATTTTTTCAAAACCAGAATCTGTGTGTTACTTGTAAATGCAAATTCTCAAAAAACAAATCCTAAATTGCCTAGGGTCTCTGGGTACTCTGGTAGGCCCAGCCCTTTTAACAACATCTAACTATCCTAAGCATCACTGACCCCTTTCTTTCCCAGCTGCAGCTTGTGGTCAGGTAGACGGTTAGTTGTTCTGAGGACTCCTGCCTGTTGAAGGGTAGATCAATTTGCTTCCTAGTTTTACCCCTCTTATGGACATACCCCTCTTTTCTTCTTATTCATATAGCTTTTATTGCCATTTCTCATTTGATTTGGCTGATATTTTGATTTTGCCTCTGTATCCTGGTGCTAATTATACCTAACTAACTGACTCATCTTCCCCTTTTGCTTCAATACTCTTGAAGAGGTCATGTGTAGTTAAGTTGGGCTCTTATTTCACTCATTTTATTCCACTTTGGGGTAGTCTGCAGTATGCTTTCATCACAGCCATCTTAAGGAATAGCCTTTTTTGCTTTCGACTGTTTCCCATGAGCTCTGAGTTCCCATCGCTTACTGCTTCGGTCCTGTTGTGACGCTATTTGAAACTCAAGAGGATCAATAGTACTTTTACTAAGTGAAACTTGACACGCTGCCTCTGGATTAGAAAAATAGGTTGGGAAACCAGCAAGGGAGAACGATCAGTTGTGTGGGATTTCTCCTCGGCAAGGTGGCTGGTTGGCTTCACACGACTTTCCTGTTTCTTAGCAATCTGTTCGTGCCACATAAATAATGATAGCAGCCTCCTGCAGCTCCTCCGAGGCTCTCAGTTCCCCTCTGTGATTCTTTGAGTTGAAATGCAGTTTCCCTAAACCAGTATGCAGATGTAGCGGTAATAGTAAGAAACAGGCACGTTTGGGAACAACCTGAGTATGGGACTATAGAAATATGAATAAAAATATGGAATAACTGTCTGATGGTTTGTTTAGTCTTATTAATGGGACAATCAGCTAATTTTTATTTCTAAATTAATTAACATATAATAAATGAACCAAATAATCTAAGCTTTGAAATCATATTATTAGTGAGATCCCCCATGGTACTATTTTCTATTTTAGAAATAAAGATATGATTCCAAAGTGAGTATTTTATGCCAAAAACCAGCAGTTTCCACCATTGAAAAGGAGGGGGGAAAGAAGTGGAAAAAACCAAAGCCAACCCCAACAAACAACAAGAACAGCTAATAAACGTCTTAAGATAGCAACGGCAAAAAATACAGCCTATCATAATAGTGTGGCACAAAATACATCTTTTAAAACCAGTTATCAATGAATAATTCACTTATCAGTCAGACTGGAGGCGTGTATGAAACTCGTACTTGAGGATTCTCCAGAATATGTCTAGACATTTGAAATATAGTTTGTTGGCCTCTCTCATCAGCTAAAGCCTAAGTATGATACATCCGTCATCAAACATGGCAGCAGACATTAGCCTGTGTGATTCATTGCTGTTTTTGCTATAATTCAGTTAATGATGACCATATACATTTTAATCATCTCAGTGAATTCAATTTAACTCACTCATATTATGTCAAGGAACTGTAACAATTATATTGGAAGAAGAGAGAGAAACAGAGATGGCAGAGGAAAGTTTCCGGGCAGCAAATTTTCGAATTCATTTCTTGTTCCTTATTCATTATTAATACAAGTAATTTTAGAACAAAACATAGGGTGAACTTTTATTATTAGTTGCTCGCTTCAGCTTGCTAGCGTTGTGTCCATTTATAAGCATTTTATATTTTATTATTATTATTACATTTATTATTATTATATTTTTATATTGGCTTATTAAAAATAAAAAAAATAGATGGGCTAAGTGGGACAGAAGATAACTGAACCCCTCATATTAGCAGTTTACTGAAGAGAAAAGAACCTGAATGATTAAAGTCTCCTTCAGTTGTAAATCTATGCCTTTACTTAGGTATT
>VXBJ01003148.1:199282-221264 GCA_013400055.1 Nycticryphes semicollaris | reverse complement strand
ATTAAATATAGTCAATGACAATAAAAGTGGAAAATCAATTGGACAGAATAACTAAATGAATAGCTGGAAAGCAATGTTGTTTTATTAAAAAGCATCTTGCAGGTAAGGTACAGTTACAATGAGATACCCTGAAGCTGGTCTGCAGAATGGATATCAACACATCAAAAAACCCCCTAGAACAGAAATCAGAAGGAGTCAGAAATCTAGGGGAGAAACTACCATCACAAGCAGAAGAAAAAACCAAGCAAGTTAAGTTACGAAAGAGGAAAAACCCCTCAGCATAAATCATAGCAATGATGGAGTGAATAGAGATAGAGTGGGGAAAAAGTGGAGAAAACTCCAAACAATAACAATCCAATGGGGGAAGATGGGAGAGGAGAGGAGGGGAGGGGAAGGGAGGAGAGGAGAGAGGAAAGAAGGGGAGAGGAGACACTGGTTTTCAGAAGAAACCTTAGGTCTTAGAAGTTGTTTAATGGCTAAAGAGCTCTTGAACAATAACCAGGGACACAAAGGATAGATTGAGAGGTAATTTGCGGTTTTACGTAAAAAAAATAAAAAAAGCTGAGCTGCATCCAGATTTGCCATATTGCTGTGAAGTTCAGCACCTGAGAAAATCAGATAACTGAGTTCAGAGTTGAATGTGCAAAAAAAAAAAAAAGCTTTTACTGCAATATGCAAAGTCACTCATTTCCTATAAAAGCCTGCTTTAAATAGAAGGGAATTAGTGTGTGTTGGTCTTTAGGTGACCTTTTTTGCTCCCTTTTGGCCCTCTTTCTGATGCTGCTCTTTGCTCTAGCAATATCCTGTTTCACCTGCATAAAATCTTTTTCTTTTTTTCGCCACTTCTGAAGCTCTCCTTCCTCTCTTCCCAAGCATAATATATCTCTTATTTTACACAAAACCACTGTGCTGACTGCATTCAAGCCTCTCACTTCACAATCTTTTTAAATATAACACCTACATAGAAAACAGTTTACAATAAATAGTTCCACTAACAGACAGGTGTCATGAAGGAGAAGTAGTGAGTCTCATTTGCATGAATATAATCTATGCAGTGCTTTTGTTACACTTCTCAAGCAATCCCATGACTGGAAAAAAACCTTTGCAGTTAGAATTTACACCTATGTACTTCAGATTGCCATGTAAGTTTAATTCTCATAAGTTCTGATTGAAAATACTGACAAGAGGGGAATCTGTAGCATGAACTTTGAAAATACTTAGCATAATTAATAGGTAGTCATCGTGGATGGACATTTGGCCTGCCCATTTCTCCGTGCTGCTCGCCTCCCTCCCTCCTCCTCCTGCTTGCATCCTCTAGGAGCAATGAAGCTGCATCCAGAGAATGCTGTTAGAATAATTACTGACTGCCCTTGTCCTCAAAGGAGCAGAGTAAACTGTGTGCAGTGCTCCTGCCCCATTCAGACCAAGGGAGCTCAGTGCCTTCCCATCACCCAGTTTGCCATTCCAAAGGTTTAAGTAATGATTGCGCTCGTATGAAATCCTAAGGAAGAATACCACCCCAATTTTGCAGTAAGTTGGCAGGAATAATTATAACGTACATAATATGTAAAATATAACAACTATATTAAAAATAATGCTACTATATAAAAATAGTTTACAATAAATAGTTCTGCTAACAGACAGGTGTCATTGTTCCCCAGGAGAAGCCAGTTAAAGCATGAAGATCACTCAACATGAAGACGTAGTGAGTCCTGTTTGCACTAATATCCGTCAGTGCAAATGAGATTGTGCCCTTTAATACGAGTACAGTAGCTTGTACTCTTTAATATTTATTGGGTATAAAACACGTGTGCAATATCGTATAAAACCCACCAGCCTAGCACAAATAACAGAAGAGTGAAAAGAAAGGTAAAAGTTTTGCATGGTCTACTTTGTCCTGAACTCGAATACTCCATCCTGGGCTCAACCTAAATTGTGCAGCAAATGGAGAGGATTCTGGACATTCTCCAGCAGCTTCAGTTAAATTAAATATGAACATGAATAATGTCCTGGGGCCCTGCGTTCTCTGGGATGCCACAGGCATGGGACTCGCAGAGAATCCACCCTTGCTGCAGAACTGTGTTCCAGATTTTAATTGAGTTTCCTCTGTTACACTTTTCCTGTGAAAGCCTCCCACGGTAGAAAGACTTCTTAAAAACGTTATGCTGCAGCAGATGAAAATAAATCTCGCTGTTGAATTTTTCCAAAACTTTCTTTGAAAGAAGATAATTTCAAGGACTACAATCACTCATTCCAGATACATGGTTCATGAACTCAGAACCATCACATCCAAGTACTGCATGTTCTCATCTCTCCGAAATGCCTTATGCTACTAAGTCATTTCATTTTATATGCATCCTTGTGGCTCCAGGCTTCATGGGCAGATGGCTCTTTGCCACCTAATCACATTCACACATCAAGGGCATCCCAAGTGAGGTCCTTTGTAGAACTGTATCCTCCTCTAGTTCCTCTTCTTTTTCTTGAACACTTGCACATAAGTACAAACTTGTACTACCAAAAGGTTCCTAATTTTCAAATATAAGACATTCATTCTCCAATTAATCATAAGATAGTACAAGCAGTTCTATCTCATTCACTCTAAAAATACAAATCAATGCCTTGGAACTTCACAGCACACCCACACAGTCCTTAATATCCTTTTTAGTTCTATTTTGGGTTTCTCCTTCTTCCACAGCCACATCTGTTCATTGGACAGAACGTGTCTATGGCCTCTGCCACCACACAGGCAGTTACTTTGCTCCTGCATTTTTTTGCTGTACTGCACCAAATTTGATGCAGTATCTAAATTTGGATTCCTTCTAATTTTCTTTAACTGCTTATTGATAAAACTGAATTTCTGTGGATCAGCTCATCTTTAACATAGCCTGCTGGCTGCTGCCTTTGATGCACGACTTGCAGTCTCAGACTTCCAATTGATTCTCTGGAGCATCCTATTAATCAGACAGGGAAGTTCTCATATTAGTAACTGCGGTATTTCTTCAAGCCACTGTGACCTATATTGGCTTACTGGGTTGGTTAGGTTTTTCACATATGCTTTTACTGCCACACATCTTACTGTCACATTTTCTGTAAGTCTTTACTTGCTGTGTTACCTATCACATCCATTAAATACTTGTATAAGCACACATCTCCTCTGTCTGAAGGCACAGGAAGGTCAGGGTTAGCCTGGCACGGACAAAATGTTATTTCACAAACGTGTACAATTCTTCAACTTAAAAAACACTGCTTTCTTTTACATACAGTATCTCTTCAGTTTATTCCTTTTAGGATACTTTTTACAGTCAGCAGGATAGATACAAGAAGCAAGGTCATCTATGTTTAGAGTGACTAAACCCTCCACTTTACACCTCCTTTCTCTCTAAAGAAGCAACAGTGCAGTAATTTTTAATATTGCCATCATCAGCTACGGAAAAAACCTCACCCTGTTAAGATCGCGAAGATAAACAAAGCTCTTCAGTACGAGCATTTTAAGGACACCAGTTTTGTAATCTACACTAAAAAGAAGCACTCAGCTATCCAATACCAGTTATTTTAAGTTAACATATCTAGAAGAGCATTATTTGAAATATTTTTATAGATGTGCAATGGTGCAATTATGGTATACATTACCATATGGACACTGCAGATGCCAAACAGAAAAGAAAGCAGAAACAAAGAGGTCTTTATACTAGTTACTTCTTCATGTTCATAGTAGAACTTAATAAAACCCATTTTTAAATACCATATTTTACATCCAGCTTTTCTAAGCAGCTCGATATTTTCGTGCCCCAGAAGACTACAGCCAAACCAGCATCCACAGCTCACCTTCCCATGCTGGAATGCCACCTCTGCAGATTAAAAAAGGGCTATCCCAGAGAGCAGGGTGACCCAGAAGCCAAAGATAAAGCGTTTACAATTTGTTCTAGACATCACCTATTTAGCTACACATAGTTCTTTATATTTACAGCCCTTTCTATTGCTCTGCTGAGAGTAGTAACCTGAATATTCCAAGAACATAGTGGGAACCTGCTAAACATGGACTAAATTTACTCCAGTGTCTCATACCCACAATGGTTTAACAAGCGCTGCACAGGCACAGTATGAGTAATACCATTTATTACCAGTTAAGCCAATCATCCTTGTCCCCCTCCCATAGCCCCTTCTTCCCCAAGGACAGATAAAAGTCATCTTCTTTTGAGACACTGCTCAGCCATTTCAGTAGACAAGAGGTCCCACTACCCAGAAAGCATTATTTTGACCATTTCCAAGCTGCTTTGAAAATACAAAAGACAAAACCTAATAAGCGGATGTTTGCAGAAAGAACAAAGTGTTTGACATTATTTTAAAATAATAAAAATCTGACGACCACTTAATGTCATTTTCTCTATAATCACAGCCACATTATATGTACTCTAAAACCAGCATTCAGCTTGCTACCCTAAGATAGGTCCTCAAAGTACTAAAAAACCAAAAAACCCACCCCAAACCAACACAAAACCCCTCACCTACAAACCCCTGTGGTTTCTCTGACAGTAACAGGAAGGTCTTCTCCAAGGTGGTTTTTATTCTTCTCTCTTTTTTGATAACGTGGCTACACAGCCCCATCTGCCTGGCCCAGAGCCACGCAGCCAACAAAGCTGTTTTCTGCTTCCTGAGCTGGTGCTTTAAGACACCAGACTCTGACAAAAGCAGGTCTCTGCTGCTCAGGTTTTGAAAGATAACTGCACCCTATTGGCCTGATCTAAAGTAGGAGCCCATTTAACACCCTGGCTGGATTCTCAGCACTGACCGCACTCAGGTGGAAACCTGAAGCCATGCTGATTTGGAGCAAGGAGAGCTTGGGCAGGAACAGAGAGACAAATCCCACGGCTTTCAAAGATACCAGAAAGGGATTGAGTCGACAAGTTTTGACCTTAGGTCTGGTGCTGCAGGCAAGAATTGTGGATTTAGGCAAGCAGAACAGGCATTCATACTATCTAACACTGGCTATGCAATGCTAGTGTTCTGAATTCTTCCTCTAGAGATGCTTCTTTATCTTGCCAACAAAGAACAGAAACATAAAATGATTCAGGACACCAAAGTGCAAAAATCCTACTGCTCCAAAGTCCCTCTAGGTCCTATTTTGGGCACTAGGTGCTTTCTTCATTACCCTGAACCTAAGCCAAAACCTATAAGCGCTGCTAATCAATAAAAGGTCAAATAGTTAAGAAAACTGTTAAAGAAAGATGATTTAAGGTAAGGAATTCTAGATGCCAATTCTGCCCGGAAGCAAGCTCATTTTTATCTGTTTCTTTTCCAGTGTTGTCTGTCTCAAGTGACTTTATGCTTGGAACAAAAGAGCACGGAGGAACACCGCCGGGTCATTTGTAACAGCCTGGACTGAGCTACTGCTTCATGCTGACAAAAGCAAATCCTCCGGGGAAAGCAGTGAGGCAGAAGCAGCTGAGTATAGAAAGATATATCAACATGCTTCAGCTATGGGAACTCTTGCAAAAGTACTATATTAGGTCAGAACAAAGGTCAGCTTTGCTTTTATTCTTTCTGACAAGACACCAGTAGCAAATAGGAAACAGTAAACTGTATACCAATAAAACATTCCAAGACTGTCAATTTCCCTGTATATTTTACAGCTAAAGGTGGTCAGTAATTTAGGATATTTCTGAATGGAGGCTGCATTTAAGCTATCATTTTAAAGTAACTACCATGCTCTACATATGTCTAATCCTTTTGACCTTATACCCTGAAAAAAGCCTCATAGCAGGGAGTTCAACTACTACGTTACACAGTTTGAAACCTGCTGCCTGATCATAGAACGGTCAGAGTTGGAGGAGACCTTAAAGATCATCGAGCTCCAACCCCCCTGCCATGGGCAGGGACACCTCCCACTAGAGCAGGTTGCTCAAAGCCCCATCCAGCTGGGCCTTGAACACTTCCAGGGATGGGGCATCCACAGCTTCCCTGGGCAACCTGTTCCAGTGCCTCATCACCCTCACAGTAATGAATTTTTTTCTAGGACCTAATCTAAATCTCCCCTCTTTCAGTTTAAAACCATTACCCCTTTTCCTATCACTACACTCCCTGATAAAGGGTCCCTCCCCATCTTTCATGTAGGATCCCTTAAGTGACCACTTCATTGAAATTTTAATTCTTGCAAGCTACCTAACATTCCCAAATCATTAACAGATGATGTCAAACTGGTCATCTGTCACATTTTAGTTTTCTATCTTTTTTTTTTTAAAAGCAGCATTGAACAGTATTAGCGAAGATGACAAACCCTGATGTTAAGTAGTGGCATAATATTTTGGTTTGCTCTTTTTTTTTTTTACTGCTATTGAGCCTTAGCCTAGCATTTGCAGGGAAGAAAGGCTGGCAGCAAAATTTTCTTCTTTAGCAAGAGTTCAGAACTCCTCAGTCTTCATTGTTACACACATGACGTACGGCGACTTGCATCTGTGAACACTAAGTTACGTCTGGCGCTTCGGTACCCGGCTCTTCAGTATCCAGAGATGTTTCTGAAAGTCAGTTGAGGAAGGTTCAGATTTAAGTAGCCTGAATATCTAGTGCTTTCAGCGGGAAGTCACAAAGAGTGTTTTTAATATTTACTTCTTATTACAGAGTCCAAGACCTTCCTCTGTATAAAGTCCAATATTTCTCCCCATTCTGTGGCTTGAGTAGTTGGTACAGAAAAATCTTTCACTTTATTACTTTATTCTTGTTTGGGAATTCTTGGCAAAGTAGCAACAGAAGACCCCAGATTGCTTTATATTAGCTTAGAAGGTGTGGGGGTGTATGCGTGCCTCTTCTTTGCTCCCAGTTATATATTTGAATGTAAATTGGTATTAATTAAGGGTATGTAATGGTATATTTGGATTTACATTTCCCATATTTGGAAGAAAGCCAAGTTCTGATGAGCTACAGGAAGAGCTGAAAATAGAAACAGAGGCCAGCTGGTCTCTTCTTCCAAGCGAGAACTTGTTTTATATTGTGCCTTCTAAAAATGAAAAGTTTGACTATACAAAGTGGCCAGTATAAAAGAGTTACCATCATCACCATATGGCTGTGGTTTGGGGAGTAATCACTGCTGCAGGGTTTTGTACTCTTCTCCTAAGGTGTCTACAAGGCTTTTTTAAGAGAACATGACTGGAACCTACAGAGATTTAAGGATGGGGACTCTATTTAAATAAACTGAACAGCTTTAGGTGCAAAACAGGTGCCAACACACTTTGCTTAGAGACATGATAATTGCAAGTATACATGAAGGCTGACTTTTAAGCACGTAGGAAACTGTGCCCGCTGTATTTGCCAGCAGGTTCAGGTGCCTGGGAAGACAGGCCTGTGATCCATGTTAGATGTAAGTATATTTAAAAACCTGTGCATGACTGTGTAATTACTGCAGTTAAGAGAAACAGCGAGTATAAGCCTGTGTCACAGCAAGAGACTTTCAAAATCAGATTAGATCACATTAAAATATATGCACATTCCTATTTTCAAAACATATGGCAAAATTCTCAATTTTAATGCATGAGCAACAAAACTATCACTCTTTAAAAAATATTAATTATGAAGGTTTCAGGACTGAACTGACCACCGCATCACCTTTAACTTGCCTCTCCTGTGAAACCCATATAATAGATAGGTGATATGATACTCTAAAGGGTACAGCAAGTTACAGTGTGTAAGACAGAAGATCAACATCTTAACATCCTTTTGGAAAGCACACAGACGCATTGCTTGGTCCAAAATGATTCCACAGACAAAGCTTACGTGACAGTAATTTATTATATTACTGCATGAAGAATTAAAAGGCTAGTACAATGCTTAAGGCTGAAATTCAACCCTATGCAGAGGAGCTAGTGCAACACTCACACTCCTAAAGCACTGCTTTCAACAGGAAATAAACAAACCATTAGGTAAAGCATCAGTGATCCCAAAAGGAACTCCTCTTTGGAAAAAAAAATAAAAATAAAACCTTAGGAAATTCTCTCACGAAAGATTTCACTCCCAGGGTTTGGGTCTAGATACTAATTGCAAGAAGCATTTTCCCAGATAGTTTTCTGCCTTTAAGTGTAGAAACACATTTTTATCCTAAGAAGCTGCCTTGAAGGGTGAAGTTTTGAGAGAGAAGTATCAAAAAGAGAGAGGTTTTAGGGGTAGGGTAGAATCACAACATGATTTTCAATAAAAGTCTTCAACACCAAGACAAACCTGTATTACAGATAACTTTGTAGCACTTTACAAAATGTACACTATATATATATTACATATGCATATAAACCAGTATTACTTCAATCACTAAGTTCTTCCTCATCACTGAAATAAGCACTTTTCTTAATCCGTGGACGTTTTGAATCATCTGAAATTGAAGATTCTCCTGCAGTCTGTGTCCATCTTTGTTGCTCTTCCTCAATTTTGGCTTGCTACAATGAAAGAAGGAAAAGCATTAGCTAGGACCAAGAAAAATTCAGATGCATGATAAATAAATAGTGCTAATTATTTACACGCACTGAATTATTTCACAAGTTCAAGTATTTATCTCCATTTCCTCATAAACTGTGTAATGAATGCACTAGAAAACATTTCTCACAGGCACAGTCAGGACTAATGCAGGCCACGTGGAGTACCCTCTGTTTTCAAAGAGAGGAACTTTGCACATGGCAACCTAGAGAGCAGCTGAGATCCGAAGCAAAGAATGAACTGCATTTTAAATCAGCTTTGTTCTGCTAACTGGTCTTCTGTCTGCTGTCTTTTGCAGTCATTCATTTGGGGATGGACTGACTGTCTTCAGGGATATAACGGTTACTGAACTAAAGGTTTATTTAAATGTTCCCTACTTTTACTGGGAAACATTACCCCAGTTCAAATCTTTGGGTGGTGAGAGAAATGGGACTGTTCCCTGGCTTGTTTAGATTTGTACAATTTATTTTGTAAACTTGTAGGCTTTCTGAATGTGTGTGTGTGTGTCTAACTGTGCATATTTGCATCATTATTTTGGAGTATATCATGTAAAAGTTTTGCATTCGCTACAGTCCTATTCAGGACAAAGTTATTGTAGAAACTCTGAGTGATTTTTTTGGGGGATGGGAGCACACAGGAGACAGTCTGGACATCAGTTCAGGCTTGCTCTGTGCAGTGAAGCGACAGCCTGTAAAGACATATTAAAGAGGACAGTAATGCAGCTCTCAGACCATCTATCTGCATAACAAAAAGCTCATTAAATATGTTTTGAGATAAAAGTTCTATTAGAAACTGTGATGGACTCCATTAGGCAAAGGGAACACTCCAGAAATAGATGTTTTTCAAGGAGACTCTAGCGAGCAAGGGCAGAGGATGTACCTGATCATTGATACATGACTATTCTGGTTTTCTGGCTACTCTGCTCACAGATTTAAGAGGGATTTGTGGACCAAAAACCTAATGGAACATCACAGCAGAGATGACAGTTTGTAAGCAACAAAGGAGCTTGAAGGAAAGAAAGAATTGCAAGTGCAAAACCACAACAACAGTGAAATAGTTAAAAAAAAACAAACCAAACCACAAAATTCCAAGAACTGAACATGCCTGCAATATGAAGAAACCAACTATAGTCACCAGCTACTATCAGGCAAGAGGCCCCTGGGTGCTACAGAATGGACAGACCCAGTTTATCTCAGAGCTTCTGAAAAGAAGCTGAAAAAAGGGAAGTAGAGTTGCATTTAAATAATAATACTAAGCAACACACACAGAATCACAGAATGATATGGGGTTGAAAGAGACCTCTGGAGATCATTTAGTCCAACCCCCCAGCCAAAGTAGGTCCACCTAGAGCAGGTTGCACAGGAACACGTCCAGGTGGGTTTTGAGTATCTCCAGAGACGGAGATTCCACCACCTCTCTGGGCAGCCTCTTCCAGTGCTCTGCTACCCTCAGAGTAAAGAAGTTCCTCCTGATGTTTAGACAGAACTACACACAGTGCTTCAGTTTTGTACCTGAAAAGCTATGGCTTGGCTGAGACTATCTAGAGCAGGGTCTTCTCCTTCCTCTTCACTTTCTTCTTCCTCCTCACTTCACAGTGCAGAGAGAGAAACATACATAGATCTTTATTTTAAGTGTTCAGTATTAAAAAGCTACCTAAAAGAAGTACTAACATGTACATAAATATACATACATTTCTTCTGGCTCAACTATTTTCTTTCTCTTCTTCTTTTCTTTTTTCTTTGGTGGCTCCCGCTCTCCTAGCATATTTTTAGGACAAGCATAACTTAGGTGTCCTGCTTCCTTGGAGAAAAAGAAATATTGCTGAACAGAAACCATTACAAACAGCTATATGTTGAAACATATCATGAGGAAAGTTAATGTAAGACAGTTTACAGAGAAAAAAAATGGAAGCAATTAGTAAGATAAATGGAATGCTGAATTAGCACCAGAAGACAAACTCTTCTCTCTAATTTGCCATGGAAACAAAGAGATTGGGGGTGATATGCATATTTAACTGCAACCTGAGAACAAGCTAAGAGCAAAGTAGATTTTCTTTGGCTGCTGCAACAGCTGAATACACTACAGCGCAGTTTCTGTTCAAGAAAAGATACACCTCAGCATTAACAGTGTAATAAATAGCAGTTAATGTTTTTGCTCAAAGGTGTTACGAATATAAATCAAATCAAGTTTGTATTTGATGTTAAATACTATCCAAATTGCAATCTCCTATGTTATTATATCATGAATAAGTGAGGAATTGCCTAAAATTTAAAATATACTTGTTCTGTGTAAAACCAGTTGTTTCCAATATTTACTTAATAGCCAACTATATCATGATCCTCCAAAGATATAGCAAAAGCAGGTATTTTGAAGCAAAGATTAGGAGGTTTTCCTTCTCATACAGCTTTATACTGATACTCAGCTTTGTCTGCTCATCAGCTTGTTAAGCAGCAATTATAAGCACATATTATTGCCCAACCCCCAAATCCCAAATAAAAGACAAAAGGGGTATTATCGTTCTTGAAAATGGTGCAACTGCTATGCAAATGGATAGTATTAATAGAAAAATATATTTTAACACCATGGGGAGGATTAGTAATGGCCAAACTGAAGAAACAAGCTGGAATACAGTAGTTCATCTTTGGTTTTACTCACCCCACATTCGTAACACTTAGACTTATCAAAGTAGTTACGCCTGCGAATGAATTCTGCTGCTCTTCCGTTGTCAATGGCAATACTTGCTTTTATTACTCTTCCAAACAACTACAGCAAATTGGAAAAAAAGGTAAGTATTTTGGGAGTGTAAACCAAACCCTCCTGTCGTAACAACTTTACACAATTTACCTGCTTGTTATTAAGCGCCCGAGAACAGTTTTGTGCAGATTCTTTATCCAAAAACAAAATAAAGGCAACTCCTTTGCTCTTCCTGGTGTCTTTGTCTTTCATAATAGTAACTCTGAAAACATATAACCACATTATACATACACTTAAGTTACTTATGACTTTTTTTTTCTTCCCTTAATCTCAGTGGGATCCTTACCTTTGTTTTACAGCAAAAAGGAAATAAAGTATATTTAAAAATTGAAAGACTCATTAAACAGAAATTCAAAGGAACAGCTAAGCAGGTCACGTGCTTACAGGTAGACTGGAGATGATTTTTAAAAAATATGGGGTCTTTCTGGGTTCAGTATGATTCATTATTCAAGTCATCCAAGGGAAGAACAGAGAAAATAAGTCTTCAGATCTGTTGACAACATAACTGGAGGGAACTGCACAGGCTGCAGGTAAAATTAAAATTCAGGAGTAATCTTGACAATTGCTATCATTGCTGAAAAATACAGTGTATTGAACTGCATCCAAACAGGGAATTCTATGTATCTGTAGGATTAACCAGCTAAGCAGGTTCAAGATAGAAAAAGGTAAGTACATGCAGTATTGTTCTACAAATATCTTCAACTGGTATCCAGACAAGTTATGGATATACAAAGACATACAAAGTTAAACCTTCAGTCTAAGATTGGAATCAACAGCTCCGGCAGCATATCGAGAAACTCAAGAAAGACTTAGACCTAGTAAAAAAAAAAACAACACCCAAAGAAAAGAACGACAAGAGGTGAAGGGAGAGGAAGCCCACACAAGCTCAATTCCTTCAATCTTAACATCCATTTTATTTAGCCCTAAAAAAGAGAAAATAGTGGGAAACAAATACAGTCTGCATGTACATGAAAATAAAAAGTACACATGAAAAAGCAGGGAATAAAGTCCATCATAGGCAGAACAAGGTTCAGCCATAACACAAACCAAAATTGCACAATGTAATAGGACATTTTTCCAAATAAAAATCCAAACAAACTCCACAATACAGAAGACCTACCAGAAAACCTGTGTAAGTAACAGATGACCTACACAGTAAAAAGTGTATAAAATAAAAGCTCAGTAAAGAAAGCTCAATTTCCCCTCAGATACATGCACAGAAAGGTAAGAGATTAGAACAGTTTTTCTACCAAAGCCTCTTAGACAAGAACGTGTCCAATTGAAGTATCAATAAAACTGACTTTAGGAGAATTCTATTAATTCTTTTGCCAAGTTACTCTTTCAAGAGCTGACAGAACCCTAACGTGACTGTCAGGCTTCTAATTGGGATACTGCACATACCAGTTAAGAGAAGCATAGAAAGAAACAAGCGTGACAAATCTTTAAGAAGTCAGCATCTTCTTGGAGCCCTAGAAAGTCTGTTTTCTCTCTGAACAAACGGAGCTGAAATCATAATAGTCAGGATATATTGGGGTGGGAAATACAGTACGGAAGAAAACTCATCACGATTTTGCTGAGTCAAGAAACACTTCAAAACAAAAAAGTCTATTAAAGCCTATTAAGTTAAATCTGACATAGATGACATCGCAAAGCTTTCTGTGAAGTGTTTTAAAGTCCCTGCACAAAGACTCTACAGAAATTAAGGTAATATTTCTAAAGAGTTTTCTTCAGAATTAATAACTAGTTACAAAATAGGTAACCTAATCCTCCTCAGCCTCAGTTTCACAATGAAATGGGAATACCAGTAGAATCCCACAGTACCTGCACTGTTTACAGTCAGCTCAGCTGGCAAAGGGGCACACAGTATTAAAAAATAAAATAAAAAAAAAAATCATGGTAGTATTTCATACATTATGTGTATTCTGTGACTCTTTGCATTTGGCTTAACATCTGTCAGTGACCAGAGAAAATGTTAGGAAATATAGGTATCAGTAAGTGATTTTAATTTTTTTTTCAAAAAAGAAAACAAAAAAGATATCTATCTATCTATCTATCTATATATATATATAAGTGGGGGAAAACAGTAACTATGCAGACAGAACTGAAGTTCTAAATTAGCTACTGTCACACAGGATGCAGTGGAGGATTTCTTCTGCATAGCATCCGAAAGCACCATTACCGCTGTTTATGACAGTCAAAAAAAGAGAAACACTAGAAACTATTAATAAAGAAAAAAAGAAAGAATGCTGCTATGAGCCCTTTAAAATAAGCAATGCATCTACAGCCAATACTTCACACAGTTCTCATCCTTCTAGCAAACAAATTCAAAAGCCAGGACAGCAGGAGGCCCCCACCCCCAAACACACAGAGTATAGGAAGATTAGCAAAGGACAGCAGAGGGGTCAGATTTGTCAAATTTATGGAGAACAGGCCCCCCAGTGGATATGAAACACCAGCATTACTACAACCTTTGCTCAGGATTTTTCTACATTTAGTTCAGCACTTGACTAAAGCAGGTCAAACACTCCATCCTGGAAATGATAGAGACTGTAGATGCCCAGGTGTATTGGTTACTGCATGTCTGCCACAGCCCTGTGTAAGGGTTTTCGACTCAGTCAATTTGAAAAGTATGTTTTTCTAAAGTTGACAAATAGCAGGAAATGCTAAATTACACCTGACGTACTACCGAGACTTCAAAAACTCTGAATTTAGCTCTGTATCTCACAGATCTTTACAGCAGCTCTTAAAAGTTAGAGTAGATATTTGCTGGTGTAGGGTTGAAAACTGAAGTCTTGAGTCTTGTCAAATAGCAAATGCCTTCCTGTAGCTTTTATTTCTATCATTTAAACAAAGAGGTGGGTATTCTCATATATCATTTATGAGTACTCCACATATTAAAAGCCATTACTATGCAGCCTTATGTCTGATCTTAGATATAACACTAAGCAGTCACAATAGAGCCAATAGAGTCCCTCTAGAGCCACAAATAGAGGAATTGTACGTTGCAATCGTGGGAGCTGTTTGTAGAATAGTGACATCTAGTTCACAGCAGTACAAGCTCCCAGTTTTACACTTATCCACTTGTGTCCCAGGCAGTGTTCACGTGAAGGGGAACAACACTTAGTAGAAAAATACTGTTTCAACTAAAAAGACCATTGGTATATCACAACACTCTATTTTTCCTTAAGAAGTGATTAGCAAAACCTGTATGCAACATAAATATTCTTACACCACGTAACTGCAAAAACTTCCAGTTGTTAAATTAAATTTAGACTTCATTAAAAATGAACAGGACTTCAATGCAGTTCCACATTCATACTTAAATTATAAAAAGCACATGACTTTCAAATGAAGCAAAGCCATCAAATATTTAAAATGAAAGCTACAAAAAAAGCAGGCAATATCAGGTCACTTACTTGACAACTTTGCCATACTTTGAAAATATCTGAAATATAAAACAAAATTAAAAGATTTAGCAGCAGACAAGTGCATTTCGTTAGTAATAGATTTATCAAGACAAATATTGTTAACTAACAGACACAGTCCTGTATTTACACTCAAAATTGTTGTCAACAAGTTTAATCTGCACGACACAGCTCTTAAAAACTTACCCGGTATAGATCGTTGTTTGTCAAAGCAAAGGGTAAATTTGACACATACACCGTGCTTTTGCTTGGTGCCAACCCACCACTCATTTTTCTGATGAAAGGAGAAAAAGAGAAGCATTAAATCGTATTCAACAAAGCAATCAATTGTATAAACGGTTGCAAGACTTTTTAAAAGATGTTTTCCAAACCTAGCCCAGACAGTCATGATAAAACTGCAGGAAAGCATAGCTTTCATTTCCCTTTCATCATTTTACACGAAATTAATCTTTTCCTTCACGTGCTACAGAAGATATATGTTCTTTCCCCTCCCCTGTATCCAAAGCACGTTTTTGCTGTATGCAAGTCAATTCGTAATAGAAAAACCCAGTCAAGCTGGTGTACTCAGAAGTAGTACATGATGATGATTTGTACAGTAAAGAAAGTTTTTGGTCCAGAAAGAGAAATTACCACCATTTATTGAACATTCTGGCCAATAGGTGAAATTACTGATATGATATTTGTTCAAGTAGCTGCAGATTCTTTATACAAATTTGGGTTCAGCTGCATTCGACAAATAAACCATATTCAGTTAAAGAGGGATGGTGGGGGTGCTTCCCTAAACAGTGTCTTAATTATTGGAGTGAAAACAAGTACTGCATTGGCTTTAATAAAGTATCTCAGCTGCTAAAACAGTAAGAATTTCCTGTTGTATCTATTGGTCAGGTTTCTACACCGCTCTGGCACTGCAGCATCCAGAGCTGATCACGGAGGGCATCTCCCCTAGAGGCACTCCCTCTCCTCCTCCTGATTAAACATCTCTTATATTTGCAGAAAGCAGTGAAATCTCAAAGCCATTTTAATTTGCAATCTCTTTAAAGCTCTTGAAACAAAGTAGCAAGAATCTGTCTAGAAACAGTGAATGAATTCAAAAGCCTTGCTATAGCTGCATACACATCATCCAATACTAGGTAAAGAGAAACTGAGTTAATTTCAAAAAAAAAACAGCCTATGTTTTGACTGTGTTTGGAGATTCCCCAAAATTTTAAGTGATGCTAAGGTCTGTGCAAAACAATTCTTCCCTCCAACCCCTTCTGTAGCTATGGCTTGGTTCAAGAGCCAAGTGAGTAAAATTCAAGATCAGAATAAAGCACAACCCTTACGAGAGGGCACATTAAATCGTAGACCAAAACTGTTCCCTACACATCCCAGTTACTACCTACTTATCCACCTTCCTGCATCCTTATTCCTGCTTCTTGGTACCTGTAGCCAATTCCTAACTGAGGGATCAAGCCATTTCTTTCAGCAAGACCAACTCACGTTAAAAACGCAGACAAAAGCTGACGAAGGGATGAAAGAAACCACGCATTAGAAATCAGCATCCATCATAGTACCTGACAGTTTCTCAGGGGCCCTTTTGGGCAGTGAGTCTGGGCAGACCGCCTGGCCAAGTGCCAACCAAGCAACTAATATCACAGGCTGATGGGGCTGTGCTTCTTTTCTGGCATTTCATGGTTCAGCCACGTGAAGGCCTGACATTTCTCAGTAGAGGCTGACGGTATCCAAGCGTTTTGTTTCTCTCTCTCCTGACACACTTACTGTATCACAATTCGTTTCGGTGGCAGCTTCCAAGCGATTCAATTTTGAGTTCTTCCACGTTCAGACACTGTGGGTTTTTGGCATGAGCAGAAATGGCAACATAAAGGTTAAGCAAATGAAAACAGAATAAATTTGCAATAAAGGCCACACATTGCATCTGGTGTTACGCAGACGGGATTCATTATCCCAGATTCCTTGCTGCTTGGCATTAGTATCCTTGACAAGCCGAACCAGACTAACCTGGCAACGTGCCACGCAAATAGACGGCCCGAAGGGCAGTTATCCAGATGTACGGTGGTTACAAAGGATTCGGTAAGAACTACCTTAGTGCTGCCAATATGTTGCAACAGCGGAGGAGAAAACAGCCGAGGCCAACCTCACTTGGCTGTAGAAAGCAATTTTAACTCTGCCTAAAAGACAAGAGAAGCGAGAGCGCTTGGTAACAGGAGAGCAAAGAGGCCCCGTATTAACGAACACCAGCGAGGATGCTGTGACTGGAGAGCAATCAGCTTGTGTATTATGCACAGTGCAAGCCTCCAAAGAGAGGGTGACACCTCCTGTGACGATTACTACAGGCATAATAGCTCACTCAATAGGAAGTTATTAATGAATGCAAGCTACAGAGCTGCCATTTTCAGCGATACACTACGTTTTCCAGAAGCAAACTGAAAGGGTGGTACCCTGCAGCGCTGGCTGCCACACAGCTGAGGTTGAGTGTTGTTTCTTGTCCCCTCGACAAATTTAAGTGAAAGGGTCTTGCCGCTCTGACTGACCAAATACTCTTAGCAATTTGTGTTGTTCAGGACTGGTACGTCAGGATTTCTTACTTTTAATGTCTGACTCGCTAGACAGGCACAACTTTAAGAAAAGAGCAATTACAGGAACTGTAAAGCTATTGCCATGCTCACGTTGAAGGTGGCAAAGGTTCAAATTCACCAGTATAACCCCAGATCTGCAGGAGGACTTCCTCTTCTAAATACCAAAAGGTCATTGGGATGGTTTACATACATCTTATTTAAGTCAGCAGGTACACTGACAGGTTTCTACAATGGCAACACTTAGGCCATTCATCTCTCTACTTAAAAGCCTGGTGGTCCTTACCAGGTCTTCTGCAGAACATTAAAAAATAATATTCTATCAAAAGCAATCTCTCAAAAAGCTTGTGAAAGTTAAAATGCAGATTTCTAGTTACCTGTTGTGAATACAGTGGCATAAATGTAATTTTAGATCTAACTACTGACACAGTTCTTCCCACCCCGACAAACCTTAACAGAACATCATAGGTCAATTTTAATATTGCTATAACCTGCTATATTCTATTCTGTTATAACCTTTTTTTTTTTTTTTAAACCACCATGAAGCCCCCACGGGGATACCAAGCACCAACACCACATAAACAATAGCTCCCTTCCACCCCCTTTATTTATGGATGCCAACCATAACAGCTTTACATTTATTGGTCTGATGTTTTCAAGCTGGGAAAGCAGGGGGTGGTAAAACAAAGCCAATTCCAGCTTTAAGCTAGCTCTCTAGATGAGACATCTCATCTGGAGGCTCATCATTACAAAGTTCGGAGTCCTTTTACTTCAGAAACTTTCTAGCTTCATAGAGCTGCTCAATATGAGTTTAACATTTTCATCATATTCTCCTTGATCACCAGTCTTTCTGCTTTAGAGGTTCTCACTTCATAGGCTAACAGAAATCCCACCCACAACACCAGAATATCCCAAAACCATCTGAGCTTTCTACTTGCTGCAGGGGACCCACCTGAAAGTCACATATAACCTGAGTACTATGTCCTGCAGATGTCTCCAACAAATTGAAACATTTCTGTTTTATACTGAATACTTTTAGGGGCTTCCCTCATCTTCTTACTTTAAAGCATCAGCTGGAAGCCAGTACATTATCTCCATGGGGTTGAACACAACTCACACCAATGTAACAGCCTCTCTGTAATGTTAATGCCTTCTTCATTTATCATTTTTACGTATTAATTTTCAGGACGGAATTGCCCCTTGTTACTATGACTTCTTGAATTCAGTCTTTTTTGTCTTTTCCAACAACTTGAACTAAAAGAAACCATTCTTTGACAAGAGTAATCTCTCAGTAGTGATTAAGTTTCCTGCAAAATATATTGGGTACACAAGTATGTTTTGCTTGAATCCAATATGCTTAATGCAGCAGCTGTCACTCATGAGGAGAGCATCATAAGATAAGACAATGAATTATTTCAATAATTGGCTTCTCTGCTCTGTCCCAGAACACATAAGAACACCATATATAGTTCAGATGCCTCTGAAGCATCAAGTAGAGTCTGAATTTACCGATGCTTTCATGACATATCAACATTTCAGCTTAAGCACAAACTTCTGTGTGTGTTTGTTTTGAAGTACACATCAGCAAGGTCAGATTTGTCTTAAAGTATGTATAAACAATGTGTGGGTAAGTTACTCAAAACACGCTCACTCAGGCCGACTCATTTGATTTCTTCTATCTTGATTCTTAAACCACAGTATGTTAATTTTGATTTAACAGCATCAACAAACCATTAGTTGTGGCAAGAGCTTGGCTCAAGCTTATAATTGAAAGTCTGTGTCAAAGTAGGAAACCAAACTCATGTTCCCCTTCATCCTACTACCTCTTGCTACAATTCTGTCCTACATAAGAGACATAATAAGCTATTTGAGCATGATTTATTATATCTCTACATAGTCACTTAAGTAGTACAGAACAAATATTAAACAGGATCAGAATTTGGTAAATAAAGCCGATGCTCTCAGCAGAAAGAGTACAGAAGTCTTTTAATCTGCCCAAGCTGCAGATACATACAAAAACTATTCATGGTTTGAATCAAACTACTCTTACTAACCTAGCTACAAAAAACTCTGGAATAATAAGACCAGGCAACCAGGCTGCCTGCAGGAACTACGGTAAGAAGTTCAACAACAAGGTTCTTTCTGAAGGGGTTTCAAGCATAGCCAAGATGTGAGAGAGCTGCTTGGTTCAATCTAGTCTCACCCAGAACTACACCCAGGTAACTCACTCAGTGACGTCCCTTCCTCCCCAAAACTCCATCAGAGACAAGCAATTCCATTTCAGATCTCGGCAGGTGCAAACCGGTATGAAGGCAGCAGAGCCACAGGCTACTCAGAACCTTCCACACGTTGTACTAAAGCTTTTCGCTGTCACTAACATCCCCCGGCGGTTCCTCTGCTACAGCGCGGCCGCACCGCCGCTCTCCCGACAGCCCCAGAAGCGAAGCCGACCACCCCCTCGTCTGCAAACAAGCGTTCCTGCCACCCGCAGTGGCCACCCCTCCGGCCACCACCCAAACATCGGCGGGGACAGGCCGGGCGGGCGCTCACCCGCTCAAGGAAACGCGGCCTACCTGGTCACGGCGGGGCTCAGCCCGCCCGGGGACCCATGGTGCGATGCGACACTGGACGAGGCGCAGACCCACGGCGGGACACGACACCCCTCACGTACCTCCGCTACTCCAACCTCCCTCCTGGCACTGCGACGCTCTTCCGCCGTCGTGAGGCACCCAGCACTGCCCCCGGCCAATAGGCGGTGGGCGATGGCAGAAGGAAGGCGGGAGTTTCCGGCAACGTCAAGGAAGCGCCGGAAGTGGCGGAGGAAGGCTACGCGCGGAGTGGTGCCGGGTGGGGGAGCAGCTTGCCCCGCCGTGGGAGTGGGCGGTAGGCGAGCAGGGGCGGTCGTTGGTCGGTGCCCGCGGGGGGTAGCGCGGAACTGGTTGTCTCTTGTCCCTTTTCCGCAGAGAGAACGCGACGCTTCATCGCGTCGGAGCTGATGGCGGCGCCCTGTGAGGCGGTCGGCGTTGCGGGGCGCGGGAGGGGGCTTGTCTCCCCTCGCGGCTGCGCCCCACGCTGTTTGGGTGGCGGCTGAGGTGTCTGTGGGGCCCGTCCCGGGAGAGGGAACCCCGGGGCGCGGGGGGGCTTTAGGAGCAGAGGCCCCGCATCCCGGCCCCGCGGGGAGCCCGTGGGTTGGGGCGGGATCCCTGGTGCCCCCGGGTCGCTCACATGTTGGGGTGAATGGAGGCGGCGGGGCAGGAGGGATGGAAAGAAGGAAACTCTGTTGTGGGTGGGCAGGCGGCTGTTCTGTTAGCACCGAGGGTGACTTTTGTAAATCTTAGCTTTTAAATCTTTTTTACTATCCGTATGTGACAGAAGACTTTGATTTTCAGTTTCTTTTGCGTTTTTGCTTTGAAGGGGAGGATGTTACTACTTCTGCGAGCTATTTTAAAGTTTAACAACTAATAATGAGTGTTTGGAGGCTATATAAATCCCCATTGTAAACACTTCCAGTGAGGTACCTTGTGGATATGATGGTGTAGCATCAGTATCTTTATGTTTCTAGAGAGATATATGAGACGCAAGTGTGCCAATTAGCTAATGTCCTTAAAAGTACTAGAATAAATCTCCACACTTAACCAGTTTATATATATTACAGGACACGCTGTTAAGTCTTTATTAGTATTTAAACACTTTAAGTCTGCTCTCTATGGCTCTTTGTTCTCACATTCTTTCAGTGGGCTCTTTACCATAGGTTAGAAGTTTTCCTGAATAGTCTTACAACAATTCTTTACCTGAGGCAGGTAGGACTTTGAGGAAACAAAAACTCTGATAGAAATACACAACAAGATGTGGAAATCCACAGAATCGATGCAGGCAGTGAGTAGGGTTAGATACATTTGTTTTCCCTGAGTGAAATATTCAGTTGGTTGGTACTTGCAAGTGTAAATGTTGAAAGCATTGAAATTTTGACCTGTTAAGACAACAGTATGGCGAGCTGACATATTTTGTTGTCAAAATGTATGTGCTTCAAGATGGAAAGGCATGGTGGGGATGGTGATCCATACGGTTGTTTGTATTGATGCTGCTAGCAGAGCAGCCCCGTCACAGCCTGGCAGAGCATTCTTTTTGTAGCATTGACACTGATGAGGGGCAGGATGTTGGTAACTGGAGGTGTTCAGGCAAAGATGAGCGCTAATACATCAGTCACTGTATTCATATAACCCCCAGCACATCACCTCCCTTTCTCTTGCTTCCCAGTGATGTATTAGCATGATGTGTTAAGAAAACCGAACCAGTGGGATTGTAAATCCTCATCCTACTGCTGCTGTTGTGAATAATTTTATTCAATTTACACGTTTCTGGCTTTTTTTTCCTTTTCGAGGTGGGAGTTAATTTGACTTTTGTGGTCAGTGCTTTCTTAAGTGTTTTTTTTTTTTTTTTTCTTCCCCTTGCTCTTACTTGGACTTAAAGTTATTATGAACAGATCAGGAAATATTGGAAAGAAAGCCTTTTCCTTTCCTTCAGGTTATTTGGTATCTGGATTTGCCTAGATTTGTTGCAGTAATGCAACAAATTGATTGCATTTGTTGATTTTGAAAGTCTTATTGCCTAATACTTGCTATTAGAAAGAGATGGATTCTTTTTGTAGCCCTGTTTTTTCTCAGTGCCTCCCTCACAATACTTTATGTACTGTCATGGTAGATATTTCTCTCTGCTCTTGTAATTCTGCTTTTTCATCTTAACAATAGAGGACTATGTCTATTCAGTGTTTTCTGC
>VXBJ01003148.1:129932-192521 GCA_013400055.1 Nycticryphes semicollaris | reverse complement strand
TTTTTTTTTTTTTTTTATTAGCATTTGACTTGACTAACACATTGCTAATTTAATTTAACCGTTGCAACAATGACATTCCTAAATTCTTTTAGTCTTTCAAGCTGTCCAGGGAACAGTGCATGGCACATGCGCTATGAAAATTTACTTTAAAATTTAAAAGACGTGATGCACTCATTTTGACGCAAGAATTAATTAGATTGTTCCAAGCTAGCTTTATAGTACACGTGTTTAGACCTGTTGGAATGGGTCCAGCAGAGGGCCACAAAGATGATCAGAGGGCTGGAGCACCTCTCCTATGAAGACAGGCTGAGAGAGCTGGGCTTGTTCAGCCTGGAGGAGAGGAGGCCCCGGGGAGACTGGCCTTCCAGTACCTGAAGGGGTCCTGCAGGAGAGATGGGGAGGGACTCTTTATCAGGGAATCTAGTGATAGGATGAGGGGTAATGGTTTTAAACTGAAAGAGGGGAGATTTGTATTAGATATTACGAAGAAATTCTTTGTTGTGAGGGTGGTGAGGCACTGGAACAGGTTACCCAGGGAAGTTGTGGATGCCTCATCCCTGGAAGTGTTCAAGGCCAGACTGGATGGGGCTTTGAGCAACCTGCTCTAGTGGGAGGTGTCCCTGCCCATGGCAGGGGGGTTGGAGCTTGATGATCCTTAAGGTCCCTTCCAACTAGAACCATTCTATGACTAGCAGAATACACTTATTTATCACAGTCAGTACTGTCCATCTGCACCAGAACAACAACCCCAGTAGCTGAGCAAACAAAGTTCTGGTGTCTCTCTGCCTTCCTGAAAGGGTGTGAAGCTCCTTCTCATACAGCTCTGCTGATGCAAGATAGTTGGCAGGCAGTTTCTGTCCTTGTAAGTCTTTGTCATTGTATCTGTCTGCCTGCAGAGATCTGACCTAATTTTGAGTGGACAGCTAAAATTGAATTATTATTCAATCTATGAATGTGCTTAGCATTTGCTGATGGGTTAATATGTTGCAACTGAGACTCTTGGTGCATTACGTTGTGACTTATATTACTATTGAAAAACTTGTTTGAGTGTCTTTCCCCTCACCTCCAAATTGCACGTGCTGACTCAAGTTGCTGTATTTATAGCTTGTGGTTTTAAGGCCTGTTGAAAAAATGTCATGGTAAAGGAAAATGGCTTAAAATACAAGAACTTGCATTCATGTTTTCATTTGCTCTTTGTTTTCAGCTGGCTGTAAAAAACTGAATTTGTATCTTCTGCAACTGTGCAATTTGCGCTTAATAAACAAAGGGTTTCTTTAATTGATAAGTAGCGTATGACATTTTATTTGAAGGAAATACAATAAATTAATTTTGCTTTCTATGAAAATGCTATTCAAAAGTTGTATTAAAAGAAAAACTGAGAGTCTTAAAATTGTCTCTGTCACCTGAATCCTCAGATCACCTACTGCATTGTATTGAGAGGCTGTTTGTTGAGATGATGAAGCAAGGACGGTGTGGAGGATGTTACTGTCATTAAGAAAATTGATAGTATTTTCAAACAGGCTCTTTGTTTTACAGGCTTACAGATGTAACTTTTTTTATTGAATTCCTAAGTTAACATGAAAGTCTCTGAGAAATACATGTAGCTAATGCTTAAAAAAAGAAAGTAGCTGTTGCATAGAAAGTAGTTAATGCTACTGCTTTAAACTTTCAAAAGAAACTTAAACTATGTTGACAATTTTCCCGTAGTAATAAAACTTGTAATGCCTAAGGATTGCATCTGAATGGAGTCCAATTAGATTGTATAAGTTATTCCTCAGACTGCCATGATTTCTTGTTCCCCTGTGCTATTTCAGCTTTAAGATTTTTACAGTCCCACATTTAGGAATAACGTGTTTGGTTGGGGGAGGGTGTGTGTGTGTGATGTTTTTGTTTGTTTCTTTGTTTTGTTGGTTGGGTTTTTTTTTAACTTTTATATATTCACTCGGATTGCCAGCTGTTAAAAGCAATATGATTTGGGTTTTTTTGTTGTTGTTGTTGTTGTTCAGGATGATTACCATAGAGTAGTAAACATTGTGCCCAAGAAACCACCACTGCTGGAAAGACCCGGGGATGGGAATTACGGGCGGTATGATGATTATGGTCATGCTGAGTACAGAGACTATGAAGAGGGTCGCAGTTTTGCCCATGAGCGAAGAAGTGGCCCTCCACACCGAGGTGTACGTAAGGTGATTCTCCTCACATTTTTATGATGTTTATCTTCTTATTACTGCTTGAATACTGGACAGTTAAAGTATTATTTCAGACAGAACATTGCTGCTGCTGCTGTTCTTATAAACTGAAATAGAATGAATAGAATAAGCATCTAGGTTTTGCTGCTGCTTATGGTTCTTGGCTACCCTGTTGCCTTAGAAAAGGGCCCTTGTCCAGCTCTGTGGAAAGCTGAGTCTGAACTGGGAAAACAAAAGTGGCCAGAAGTCCCCTGTATGAACAGAAGAATGATTACAAAATCTATCTGCTTAACAAGTCCTTGTGCATGCAGTTTGTTGAATATTGTCTGCCTATCCTTGATTCACAAGTTGTTTGCTCATTTAAATTCTGTCATGATGTTAAATGTGTATTTTTTTTCCCACTAGCTGCACTTAAGTACAAAATTTATGCTCCTTTTGAAAGGTCATTACTGCTGCTTCCTCCAGCCCAGCTGTTTGAAATTCTGTAATTTCAAGCTAGTAATGGTAATTTACATTTCAACAGGGAGATTTGGTTGGTTTTTTTAAAGTGAGGGCTCATGTATATAGTTTGGAAATTTTTGTATTTTTTTTGTGTTTTGTACAGCATATCAAAGTTGCACTCTTTGGTGTTACTAGAAGAAGAACATAAGAGGAGTGGGGTAAAGGGGTTAAACTGAGAGGAACTTTACTGTGAATGTTTAATAGTTTCTTTTAGCTCATTAAAATGCTTTGGTTTTGCAGTGAATAAGTACCATTTGGCAACTAACTAGATCGCATCTGATGTTGAGATATATGTCACACAATTGTTTTGCATGTGTGTTTTGCAGGATGAATCAGGATACAGATGGTCAAGGGATGATCATTCTATAAGTCGGCAGCCTGAGTACAGGTATTTTATAAGGATTTACAGTAGTGCCATGCATAGGCTGGGACTCTTCAGGGCATCTCTTTTTCTTAGCAAAACAATCTGTAGAGCAGAGCAATGAAATGATAGGAGTGTGGGAAAGGGCATGTGTTAAAGTAAAAGATGAAGTACAAATTAAGTAAATGGTATGCCATTAAAGTCTCTATTTTAGTATTTGTTTGGTAAGGATAGGAGGCATAATGTAGCATCTTTAGGAATCCAGCCTGGGACTGTACGTAATTTAGCGTATCTCCTGGATCAGTCACACTTCTTACATGACTTCAGAGAATTCCTTGGCCTAATTCTGCAGTGACAGAAGCATATACCTTGGGGCCACAATACAGCAGAGAGATACCTGTGCCATTTTAAATGTTGCTGGGGTGGATAATGGGATTGTGAAGTTCTGTGTAGCTTTGTTCTGATCTCCCTGTTTCCTCAGCTGGACTGACGAATTGGTATTTCTATCATAAATTATATTAATTTCTACAAGTGCTTCTTAGTCTGTACCTCAAGTTCCTACCTATGAAATGTAAGCAGTAGTATTAAGAAGTAAGGCTGTAGCATACATATGCCTGCAGTGACGTTTGATGTGGTATTATTTGCCGTGATAACTGAAGTGCACAAGATAGTGTTACACTCAACATTTTTTGGACAAGGATGAAACTCACCTTAAATATTCAGGCAAGAATTAATTGTTAGCATAACTGAAATATTAACAGTCTAATCTAAGAATGTAATCTCATGGCTGTACTTTAAAATGCCACATTCTGTGTTTCCACTTCTGGAGGTGCCTGCTTTCATGCCAGGCCTGTGTTGCTATATACCGCATCACGGTGTTAGTCATAAATATCTCATTCTACACAGAATAACTCCTTGTTACTGGAATCTGTATAAAACTATGGTTGTATCATACCAAGATCAAGCAAAGTAAACCCAAGTTAGCTACAGACATCTTGTCAGTTGGAAAAATTGCTGTTTAAACTGCACCAAGTTAAAAAAAGAAATTTCAGGCTGGTCAAGAAAAGCTCAGAGCAAGCTTTACAAGCGAAGTCTCAGTCTTGAGGCCTTGCAAACTCAGCATGAAGCTGTTGGTGGCAACGACAATAAACTGCTACAGGACTGTGGAGTTGCAGTAGGTACTTGTTTGTTTGAATGTGATGCTTTAGATGCAGCATAACTGGGTTACTATATGATTACACCATAAAAAAAATAAATCTCCTTCATATACTATAATGGTCTGCGTGCACCAGACTTCTCTCAAAATTGTGTTCTTGGGGCTAGAAGGAATAGTAAAGGCTTTTGGAAAGTAGTAAGTGCTTTGTACAAACTTCTGCAAAATTCTTGCATTTTTTTCTCCCCTCTTACAAGAATAAGAGTTGATTAAAGATGTGGGAAAAAAAAAAAGGCAATGAAAGACTGAGAAGACCGAGTTAGTGTCAGGCAGTCTATTCTACGCAGAACAAGAGTGGCACCCAGTGGTCAAAAAGATTGTCTTCATTGCATCCCGGTTTCTTCCATTTAGACTGTGAGGATAAAATGTCAGCTTGTTTCATTGAAGGCTTTAACAGTGTGTTGTGTGATAGGTGATAGTCCCATCTGAGTATTACGTGTCTTAGTATATGCAACTGTTACACAACTAAAACACCACTAAGGAAAAAATTCATAAAGATACTTGGTTCGGTTGAGGGTATGGGAATGTATTTGTGATTGAACAAAGCTCTATTGATTTATTATATAAATAAGTGTTAGCACATCAGAAAACTGATTCTACAGAAGAGCACAGAAGTAGGAAATAACCTGTAAAATCCCGTGATCAGACTGCTAAACGCTTGTCGCATTGTGTGCTTGGTAATAAACTTAATTATTTTTTGCATATTGCTCAGTATTGAGCTATGTAGAAGATCTCAACAGAGGAAATCAAAATACAGTACTTGGTATATATATTGTCTCCTATGGTGAAAATGCTAATTACTTTCTGTTTCAAAGACATTTAAACTAGAAATCATGAGATTAAAAAATTGCTATATGCAAAAATGCTTTCTCTTTGACATGGTGAATGTTATTTTGGGTAAGTTCTTTTGGAGTACATGTAAATTATTTTTTTTTTTTCTTTGAGGTAGTAGAAGGAGATTTAAGATTACTTTTTAAAAAATTGCATGGAATATGGCTAAAAAGTAGTACAAAGTTAGATTTGTGAAGCTAAAGACACTCAGGAGACTTGTAAAGCTTGTAAAGGTTTTTGTATTCAGTACAGTGACTATAAATTCTAAAAAGAATAGCTCTTATTGACATAAACAATCCATTTTCTTGAGTATTTTTACTCATTTGGCAGCTAAAAACGCGCTATAAGAAGTTGTTATCAATGTTATGTTTAACATTTCCTCTTAAGCATTAATCATTCATTTTTTCCTGCCTTGATTTCTGGCAACTTAACCAGCAAAAAGTATTTTCTGCTGTCTTACGCTTTCCATTTTTCTTCCCCCTATCTTTTTTGGAGTGCTGAAAAACATTACTTAAGGTTCTCCCAAAGTAAAAGTAGCTGCTTATCTGGAATATCAAAAATCCTTACGTGGTACAGCATTTGCAGGGGGATGAAAGCTTCCTATGTTGAAGAAACCATCTGTTAGGTTGCCTTCTTTCTTAGGGAGTTATGCTCCAGTTTCCAACCAGCTGTTGTTTGCCCATAGTCTACCCTTGAGCACAACATTACTGATCCTTCTGCTCTTTCCTGGACCACTCAAGAATGGAGAGTTGTTAGCCCTGTTTTATACTATGCTCAGCGAACAGCTTTTATCCTGACCATGACTTCTTTATGGCAGTATCACTTTTTATATGTAAAAAATGAAGTAATTCAGAGGCCGTGCTGGGCACAGACTTCAAAATTAGTTCCTATCCCTTTTTCCCTTGTTCTGACCTAAGGGTCAGATTGCCGGATTCCTGAACTCCGGGATCTGATGTGAATTGTGTAACCTGACAGTCATAGCTTGGTTTGAAGCACCTCTTGGTTCAAGCCTCGTTGGCATATCTAAAGAATTGTACCTCAAAACAGAATCTTTTGGTTTGGAGAACAGGGAATTTTCTGCACACATGATGACAGCATCAGCGACCAAGACATTAAAACTCTGAGAATTGTGAAACTTGGAAATTATGAGAGGAGTAGAGATCAAATAATATACGATTTCTTTGTATGTTTACCTGTTACTGATGTTGATCACTTCTGAGGCAGTGTTATTACTTGTCTTCAGGGATATATCAAACTCATTTATTCAAAGCACTCGAACAATATTATGCCTGTCAAGTTGTTTGAAGAGTCGCAGGAAACTATGCTGTATGTTGAAGAACTCCAGTTTTGCTGTACTTCTGTATGGGCCTCATAGCAATGGGTTTTGCATACAAGTTCTTTTTTTATGAAGTCAGATGAACTTTTCAGCGTGAAATGCTTTAGAAGATTGTTAGCTGCTGTTCACTTTGGTCACGCCAAATTTTAATCCTTTTGAGTGCACAGGGCATTACTTCATTCTTTTTTTTTTTCAGCCAAACTGAGTTCATAAGATGTGAAATATGTGAAACTTGGCATCTTAAGATGGGTAAGACTCATCTTCAAAGAGGAATTACAAAATGACGCACTTGCAAATCCCAGTTATACATGCATTAAATTTGATCCTTAAAATTATCCGAGGTCCAAGTTTTTGTAAAATAAGAATTGCCATATTTGTAGACAAAGTACTCTGCATCAGTTGTAATGTTGGTTCGTATAGCAGAGGCTCCTGAGAAGTGGCCCACATAGGACACTTTTAAAATCTTCTCTCAAGCTGTTGATGTGAATAAGTTTTCCTTTGTTAAACGAAGGAAACTTGCTGCTACTACGTGTATTCTTTTGTTTAATGGTTGTTGTGGTTTTTTCCCATGTCCTGTGGGAAATTAGGAAGTAGTCTTAGTCCAGTCTTTAATACTAATACATTTGTGTATATAAACCAAATCTGCTTATCTGTGGCATGCACAAGAAATATTTTGTAATAAATAAAAATAACAAACTAATTTTGATGCTAGAAATGAAAGAAAACTATCTGGCAAAATGCTGAAGCTGAATTTTAAACCATCAGTGATCTATGAAGATCTAAGATGCATCAGTCAGTTTTATATTTTGTTTTGGAAATCTTTTAAATCAATGACACGTTGCCTTTCCTCTGAAAGCTTTATGTGGCATTCTGAACATTAAACTTGCAGTTACCGCTTCAGGGTGGTAAAGCATCACATACCCCAATTTTTGTAGATTAATAAATTTTCATGGTGAGATTTCAGGTGTTTACTGAAGGTTATGCAGAAAATTGGTAGTGAAGTGGGAGACAGAAGCCCAGCAGCTGCAGCTCTCTGTCTGATCTCTGCTTGAGGTACCATCCGTTTGGTGATTCAGCCCTTGCAGGTGCAGTGTGTGATGACAAGTACATTCTAGAGGACTGGTCTGAAGATTGCACATTAAGAAGAAAATTGTTCTTTGGCAAGAATGGTTATTTTAAACCAAAACCGTTGATGAGAGAGTCTCCAGATAGAAGCTAATGGTCACAGACTCTTCTCTCAATAAAACAGGATTTCGTATTGAGCGTTCGGATGTGTCATAGGCCAAGTCAGTTATCTGTGGCACTAGCACTGTGCAATCACCTTTGCGTTACAGGGGGTAGCTTGTTTCTTGTTTTTCTTTCCCCTCCCTGATGTATTCTTTAATGAATGAAGCAGTGAGCCTGGTTAAATATTTTATACTCATTTAAAACAGTGTATTATATTGTGGGAGGTCTTTAGGCTTTGGATTTAAACTTTCTTGTAATGTAAACTGATCTTTGTCTTGCTTGTAGAACAGAAACTTAGCCAAAGGGATTTATGAGATGGTGCTAAAAATGTACATTAGTCTGCTGTTCTGTTGCAATATTTGACAGGTCTTAAGGGACACCGTACAAGAACCTCATTCTTTATTAAAAAACATGCGTGGAGGGAAATAAATATGGCAGTCACCCAAAGAAAATGGTCTTGCTTTTGACAGAGATTGATAAGCAGAGTTCTAATCATATTCATTAGCACATGCCTTTTTATTTTAATAAATAAATAAATGAAGAAAAGCTCTGCCAGAACATTGAATCTCTCAGGTATTCACACGAACTACTAGAGTAACTTGTTTATTCATAAACGAAATTACAGTTTCCTTATAATAGGTCATTGTGGTAGATTCGTTATACCTGTCTACAACTCCAAGCAAAGACTTGTCTGTTGAAATCTTTAGTTCAGAAGACCCATTGTACTAGGCTGCTAGCTAAATTAGTTTACGTTGGCTTATGATATTTTGGGGGGTGGAGGGGGGAGTTAGAACTTTTTGGAACAACATAATAGGTAATAGATAACTTTAAAGTAGATTTTGGTTTACACTAAATATATAATGACTTCATATTACACTTTGTCTTATGCTGCAGTCTTGATTCAGTAGTTGCTACGGTTTTTTTTTTGAGGGCTGTTTTCTGTTCCACCACCTCTTTAGCTCTTTTGTTCTTAGGACAACCAATTTTTTGTCTTTTCAATTTTGTGTTTTCTTAGTTGGCCAAAATTATATGTGTAGAATTGTGTTACTAATGCTTTGGGTCCTTTTGGACCACAGGTTTTTATTTTGAATGAATTTTAAGAACATGAATCTTCCCATACACGTATCACTTAGTGTTTTATAACTGCCCTGTACTGAAGGCGATGTATAATTAAGAACAGTTCAGACCTGTCCACTGTTGTATGTCAATGCAATTGAAAGACAAATGTTTCAATTCAGACAGCCTGATTTTGTTGCTATTTTAAACCTCTTTCCTCCTTTTAATGTAGAACCCAGAGACTTAAGACTATGTATGTGATCAGTGGCTGTTTTCTTACTAAAAATATTAGGTCAAACTGAGTTTCTGCTGTTACTTATTTCGGTGGGACCTGCTTTGTTTATATCTAGAATTATATGAGACACTTCATTCATTTTATGACTGCTGTGATTTGATTCCACTTCTGAAATGTCACTTGTGAGCAGGGGGAGAAAAGGAGAGATTGGTGGAAGGGGTTTCCACTGTAGAAATTTTTTGTCCTTCCAATGTAAAAATATGGGGAGGAGGTAAAAATTCCTCCTATATTCAACTGGATTTTTTTTTTTTTTGCATACTTGGTGGAGTTATTCTACAAGGTGAATGTTGTTTTCACTGGCAGCGTGTTGTAGTTGTTGAGAGACTGCTTTTAATTTTTAAATATTTTTATTTGCATAACGATTGACCATGATCTTTATTGAACATCTCTTTTCTTTTATTTCTTTGCAGAATTTGTTAAGTCCAATTGTAAAAAACATGTTTGCTGTCAAAAGTTGCTCACTGGTAATTTTGTTCCTTTTAGGGGATGTTGCAGAAGTCTGATTTAATTACTTCTAAAATTTTCATCTGAGGTTGAGGGAAAGGAGTTTAAACTTTAAAACTTATAATATATGCTGTATTGATAATTTGATTTCTTTTTCTCTTAATTTCTCCTTGTGAGCTTCTGAGGTCAGATGCAGTATTCCTACTATTCAGCCAGGACCCTGGAGCCTCCCAGAGGAATCTGAGCTATGATTTCTTTTTAATTTTTTTTTTTTTTCCTCCTAGTTGATGGGAGACTCCTTCAACTGTTGTTGGTGATAGAGGAGTCTGGCTGTTCTACTTCATTTCAAAATGGTGTCATGGAAGCTTTGTTTTTCTAATCAAAACATTTCAAAGTTTCCCCTATGTGGGAATTGCCAAATGAGCAGAACTCCCCACTACCTGATTATTATTTTTCCCTCCTGGCTGAGCTTGTAAATATATAGCCTTATGCAACAGAACTTAGTTTTTCTATGAAACTTAGAAGCATTCTAAATCTTGGTTTTAACTCCTGCAGAGAGGCATTAGAGAAAAAATTACAAATAGGTAATGTCAGTCTGATTCTGTGTGTGTGGTATGTCTTGTACTTCCGTCATCCAAAATGTTTTAATTATGTTTAAATACAGACTCTATATTGTGACTCTAAAAGATCGACAGAGTATTCTTTGGGCTAAAGACAGGTTGTCGTAATCTTCTCAAAGAATGGTTTTATATTCTTAAAAACCCAGCCTGAATTATTGTTGACTGAAGAACAGCTAGGTAGTAAATAGACCTGTAAGTATTTATTTGATGATTACAATTAACACACAAAATTTGGTAGCAAAAAAAACTAGTTCTCATTGCACTTGTTCTCAACTGCTATTGTGTTTATTCAATTTGCTTTTGATCCAAAGCTATGCCATATTTTAAGGATCCAAGGCTTTTTGTGTGTACAACTCTTTCCCCCCTTGTTTTTTGTTAAGGCTGTCAATTGTCATATGGAATTGATGTCATCTTAACAGTGATTATTGCATGAGAACTGTTAGCTACAGCCGTTAATATGATATACATGTAAGGAAAAATTCAGTAGTTTGTGCAAACTCATGTAAATTTTGTAGTAAAGTTGATTTATTGCCTTTAAACTAAATCACATTTTGGGAAAATTATTATTTTCTTATTATCAATGATGTTTACATAATGCTAATAAGCTGTGAGGACATCCTGTTTACAATGTTTGATAGGGCAACATGCTTAAAGATAAGATTATGTACCTGCACACTGTAAGATCTTGGGCAACACCTCCCTTGAAAGACGACTTCAAAAAGCAAGTTTGTCTGGTCCAGTTTTATAGCTAGCATTATAATCAGGTGGTAGATGGTATCAAACTAGCAAGTTAATGCTGTATTGGGAAATAATGAGGCAAACTCCCATGGATAACACTTGATTATTCTGGAAAGGTTTCCTAACAAATATGTTGAAAAACAGCTAGGTACTGAGAGACAGTGGGGAGGGAAAGAGAAGGGAGTCTCCCTTCGAGTCCAGACAACTTCTGGTAAGATGGCATCTAACTAAATCATCTCAACAACCAGCCAATGAGTTTGCTTAATGAATGTAGTCATGGTTTTCTCAGGATGGGGAGTATTGTCACGCAGGACTTGTACGTGGTTTCCCTTAGGAAGATAAATGCTTCATCTGTTCCATTCCAAGGACTTGTTTGTTATGTTTTGACTATACTAAACATTTCAGGGAATTGAATTCCCATGGAGAGAGGGCAGAAATACTAGGATCAGCTTTGCTTAGATGTTGTTTCTTTACATGGATGCAAGTTGTTCCCCTTCCCCTCCCCCTTTGTTGACATAAAGAGATGTGCTGGTGTTTGTTTACAGGCTCTGCTAAAAGGTCTGTCTCCATCTTTCTTGCAAGCCCCCTTTAAGTATTGAAAGGCCCCAAGGAGCCTTCTCTTCTCCAGGCTGAACAACCCCAGCTCTCTCAGCCTTTCCTCACAGGAGAGGTGCTCCATCCCTCTGATTATCTTCATGGCTCTTCTCTGGACCCACTCCAATAGGTCCATGTGTTTCCTGTGCTGAAGGCCCCAGAGCTGGAGGCAGCGCTCCAGGTGGGGTCTCACCGGAGCAGAGGTAGAGAGACAAAGCACTTCAGGTTGGATGAGGTAGTAAACTCAGTATGTGTTGTACAAATTTTATTCCTCTTGATGCATTTTGGGGAAGAATTTAGTACAAGGATTATCTGAGTAAGACAAAGGATTATGTTAACAGAGGAAATAGAAGTGACAAGCAATGAACTTTCTTCTTCACGAACACTCTGTTCGGCTACTGTTAATTTCTTCCCTCACTAAAACTTGTCTCTGTTGAACAGTATTCTGTTTAAAAGTTTGTCCTTGAATTTACAGTTATTACAGCCAGAAGATTGTGTTTTCAGTGTTGCTTAGATATGTGTCTATTATTAGGGGGGAAAAAAAGTCTTCTTTTATTACTTCTTTGACTCTTATTGCTCTAGAATTCTACCAAAGGACCTATTTTATTTATCATAAATAAATAAAAGTCACGAATGCAGTAAGGAGACTGATCTTTCTACTCTGAAAATCATTATTCACAGCAGTTTAAACCTATCAAAGCTGGTGCCAATCCAGTCCTTACCTCTCCCTGGTACTACTTCAGGCATTTGTACTTTTCAGTGGGCTGGTCCTGAATACTAACCCACCACAATCAATTAAATAATTATCTACCAATTTGGTTGCCTGAGAGAAAATATCAATGCCAGGTTAGGCATGGAGTGGAAATACGAATTCAAGGAAGGTTGAGAAGATGAGGATTGTAGCAACACCAGTTTGATTCACTATGACTTCTTGTGGAACTATGCTCTGAATGAACTCTTATTAAATCACTGAAGTAACTGAAGGCATACAGTAGTTGCAGAAGGATTTGTAGTAGTGAATTTACCCAAGTAGCATGGCTTGTCTCTGTTAAATATGTTCAAGTACGTGCGAGTTGTAATATATAGGAAATGGCCTCAAAAAAAAAAAAGCAAGAAATACTAATGTATATTATAGTCATTGTAAACTGTAATAAAAGTGAAAGGAAAAAGCAAACTGGACCAAAAAAAGATAAAGCTACATGTCTGAATAATTTATTAGAGGAAATGTCTGTCTTAGCTCGGGGCTTTCTGATTTGGAACAAACTATGTACTTGACAGGAAAGAATGAGATGAAATAAAAAAAAAACCCATTGTGTACAATAATATTTTTTCTTCATATACATAAAATGTCTTTTATCTTGAAAATTGCAAAAGCAGGGATAGTTTGTTAACTTCTATTTATGTTTGCTGTGCCAGAGTCCATACCACTGTTGCAAAACTGAGGCATAAGCAAGTGGAACCTATTTGACCTAATTGCTTCAAATTTCACTTTAAGTATAAAAACATAGCAATTTGTGGAGCATTTTTCTGATATAGAGAAAAATGGAGTGTTTTTCTGATTTATGAGTCTCATTAAAGGATTTGGAAAGAGAAGAAAACTAAATATAATAAGGGTATTGTGTGTCAGTATTACTGACATAAGGTATTACAGCTTACAAACCTGTTCCACAACTTGCTCTTTCCTTTTGCAGCTTTTTATTGAGAGTGTTAGAAAGTCAACCACGAGAGTCGATCAAGTCAGTATATACTATTACAGAACACTACTTGTTGCTCTCTGTTAAGTATCAATGAACTAATGGCATTCTGAAGCACACCAATGAAAAGCCTTAAGAGCTCCTTTAGCAGATATTTCATGGTTTCTGAGTTCTTCAATTTAAGAATTTTAAAGATAGCCTTTGGGAAAAAGAGTAATAGTTTGCTGAACACAAGATTCACTTATGGCCCTAAAAATATAATGCAAAAATATTTCCTTCTTTCTTTCAGGTACTTAGTGTGTATATTAGACAAATGTGTGCCACATTGAATTGCTTGCAGACATGATCTTGAAGTGAAAACAAAGCAGAAAAAAAATAAAAGCACCAAAGAAAACCCCCAAACAAATAAACAAAGGAAATTGTAACTTGGTCCATCACTTTAAGCAAATATGCACCCTAGAACTTTAGATCTTTATTTTCTATTGTAGAGAAATTGCGTAGCCTTATTAAGCCCTCATTTTTTTAAAAAAAATGCTGAGATCGCATGTATTTGAATGCAATTATTTTGTCTAATTTGCTTTTCTTTTGATTGGTCTAATTAACATATTTTGTATTTATTCTGTATATGCTTGTATAAAGCTGTTTGGTCTTAATTCTTTGGAATTTAAATCTGTTTTTCTGGACTCCAACTCTTTGTTTATTTCTTGTTCCTCCGTCCTTATCTGTATGCTTGACCATAGTTTCTCTCTATCAGATTACAGAAAGAGAGTTTGAGTTTAGATATACTTTCATTGTGTGGGCTTATCTTCCAGCAAGTTTAATAAATACATCATTGATAACAGTAGAAAAGAGGGTAAAGAGGAGTGTAATCTGATTTCCAGTTTCAGTTGAAGTTCATCGCTTTATTATTTAATTAAAGGACATAAGGGCCTTTCTCTCTAACGTTGCTATAATACTCAGGTTGTCTCAGTTTTTGTTCCCTGATCCATCATGACATCCTGAGGTGAAGGGAAGATGAGTTTTAGTAGCTTTTCATGAGGTGGACAAGTGACATTAGTGTGGACTTCATTTATGTTTATAAATATGTAAAGGATGAGTGTCAGGAGGACGGAGCCAGGCTCTTCTCAGTGACGGCCAATGATAGGACAAAGGGCAATGGGTGCAAACTGGAACAGCTTCTTCACGGTGAGGGTGATGGAACACTGGAACAGGCTGCCCGTTGTGGAGGTTGTGGAGTCTCCTTCTCTGGAGACATTCAAAACCTGCTGGGACGTGTTCCTGTGTGACCTGATCTAGGTGTTCCTGCTTGGTCAGGGGGATTGGACTAGATGATCTTTCAAGGTCCCTTCCAATCCCTGATATTCAGTGATTCTGTGACTTCTGGTGTTTGCATATAATTGCTTCAGTAGTACCATATGCAACATAAAAATAGTGAAGCATTTATATATTTTTAATTTGTTGTTGTATGTTTGGTATGTCTAGTTAGATGAGATTTAGGCCTGTTTTGCAATGCCTATTTCCTTTTGCCTTCATGCAAAAAGCTGTTAATGAGATTACATTGACTAGACCTAATTCTGTTACTTTCATCTAAAGCAAATGCAAATATCATTTACAAGTGGTGCGGTTACTTGCTTAGTCATAAAATGTTTAAAACCAGTTGTCATAAGAAATCTGTCATAATTTCAAATGTTCACTTGAAAGCTGACAGAACCTGTTGCAATTTACTTGTATCTGCAATGGTGTAATTCACCGTATTATGTTAGCTTATGATAAATCAACATAAAGATCCTTGCACAATTAAAAGAGATTATAGTAAGTCTCAAAAGCAGAACTAAAGTAGATTGTTGGTTTGTTGCACAAACATGTTCTGCGTGGTTTGGAAAGAAAGGGAATGAGTTCTGGGAGAGAGGATGATGGCTGGAATCTTCCACCACCTACATTTACTCTGAAGATGTTAAAACTGGAGGTGGTTTTGAATCTTTGTGTTTGCTTTTTGGATGTTCAGCAAAACAAATCTTCTGAGAAACTTAGATGTCAGAGGTGTAGTATATTTTATTAAATGTTTCCACATCATCTGAATCATGTTGGTAGCTCTATTGGCCCCTGCAGTGTCCTGGCAAGGAAAGCAAGAGGGTTTACATATTTTTGTTTCAGTCTTCCTCCCCCTTTCCCTTGCCTGGGTATATTGAGACACAGGAAGTGTATTGAGTTTAAAAGTGTGGTTCAAATCTACTTTGTTTTGTCTTTTTACACTGACATCTGCTGTCTGATAGTAAAATTGTGTGGGTTACTTTTAGGCAAGGTTAGCGAGCAAGCCTCAGCCTATAAATGGGATATCTGACCCCTTTGACAATAGCAGTAATCTCTCTTGGATGGAGAGGGTCACATACACTTCTCTGTTGATTTTTTTTTTTTATTTAGATGGACACTGCACTTGCCTCTGACTTGCTGAAAGAACCTACAGTTCCTGCTCCAGAGCGATGCACTGTGGAGCTGCCGGTCTCTTCAGTGCAGTGTCAGAAGCATGAGCCTTGTCCTCTAGGGCTGGGCCACATGATAGAATAATGTTATAGTTGAAAAGATGGATGTCTGTATGGGGATGCAGAAATCCAAGAGAGTAGTAAGCATGAGGTGTGCACAGCTACCCAGTAGCGTGAAATCAATGAGAGCAAACTAAGACTCCTCTTACAAATAAAACTTTTTCCAGTATTGCATGTGACGCGCTTTCATGTACCCGAGTACACCTCCATTCCAGGCATTTCATTAGTGGTTGAAGTTAGCCTTTATGTACTCTTAAATTATAAAACTGACACACCAGTTTGTGTTAGTCTTTGTTTCACACAGCTTAAGCTGTACCACTCCCTTTTGTAAACTTGAAGGCTTCCTCTAGCCCTCCGTTTCCCACAGCTTTGCTGCTGAACGGTTTGCTGGGCTTCAAATGGCAGGGAGGGATGAGACCAGAAGAACTTGGTGTGGTCATGGTAGCTTAGGAAAGGTGGTGTCTCTGATCCTTTGGCAAGAGAAAATCTCCCTTGTGTTGTATTCCCTTGGTCTCCTACTATGCAGAAAGCTGTACTTTTGCCTCTGCAGTGTTTCTGGTTTTTTCCTCCAGGAGACTGGAACTGATGGTTAACTGCAATAACTCTCAGGCTTGTGCTCCTCCCTCAGCTGCCCTTGGCAGATGGTATATCAGGGTACGGCTGTGTACTTAAAAAATTTTCAGGAGCTCATCCAAGATTATCAGCTTCAGTGAGAATTTAATACTGAAGCTTCGTGGAGGTTAAAAATGCAAATATTTCCTCTATTTGCTCGATCCTGCTGGGAGAACTAACTTGTGATTTCAGGGCTAAGTGTGAGATGTGACTACAAAGTATAAAGATAAGAGAGATCCTATATAAAAGGGATTAATCCTGTATTTGTTGTTAAGTGCAGTAGTTTACGGCTGAGCACAAAATTTTGCATCTCTATTAAATATTGTCCCTGCTCAATAAACCTTTTGAGTATGTGTTGGAATCTGAAGCATGTGCTTTACTCCTTCGCTGAATTGGGGCCTTCATTACCAAATTGCAGGTGTATGTTAGCTTAAGTATTTAAGGAGGGGGGGGGGGAAATAAAGGTAAAACAATGCTTATTTTGTTCTATTCAGTGTAGTTTGTTACATTACATCAGAAATGCTGTGCTGTTGCTATGCTGTCCAAAACAGCAGATTGGATATAGTTAATGGCTTGAGTGTCCAGTAGGAGATAGGGTCCAGTCCAGTTAAGAATTAACATGAAGTGATGAAATGATGATTTAAAAAATTAAAGTGAGATTCTACTTTTTTTTGGTGCATAGTATTATTGTAGAACAAGGGTTTAAAATGTTTTCCTGTTCAAAAGTGTGTTTCAATGATATTTTGTAAATTCTTCCTTGCGTATTAGAGCACTCAGATATTCAGTAGCTGGGACTCTGTAAACAGTTCCATAATAAATTTCTCTGTATACTAGGGTAACTACTAACTAGTAACTTGCTCATAAAAATGTGCTTTGGGGATACAAGTTGTATACTGGTCTGCCAGAAAGCTTGTGCTTTAAGGATAAATAAGATGATTTAAAGAGAGAGATTAGAAGGAAACTGAACAAAAAGTCTGCTGTGCCTATCTAATTCCTGATAAATATTTCATCAATATGCTCTTTAATAATTTTAGCCCACTCCCACTGAACTAGACAAACTAGTTCAGCGTTCAGCTAATCTTTCTAGTAATCTCAAAGGCTGAATTTTCGCTCTATTGCTACATGTAATGTAGATAAAGCATTAGTTCCCTGTTTTCAGCTACATCTCCTAGGTTTGAGAACTCAACTGACTTCTTAAGATTTCATTTGGCTAAATTTGAGTGGACAAAGAGGTTTGAGCCTCTTCATTAAACCAGTTTTCTCACTCTCTGATAATTTCAGTTATCTCCTTGTGGAAGGTCTCCTGTTAATCTACGCATTTCCTAAAGTGTAGTGTGAGCTTTTAGGCCTTTGAAGAAAGATGGAGGATTATCCTTCTGTGTATTCTGGGCTCATTCATTCTTTGATTTGAGTTTCTATACAATGGCTACTGTATGGAGGCTATTAAGCAAAATACTATTTAACAATTCCTTAATTGTTTCTTTTGCTGGCTCCCTTGGGGAGAAGACAGGGTCACAATAAACAGAAGATGAAGAAAAGTTATTTAGAGAGGAAATTAATATTGATTTTTAGCACACCTATTAAATATTAATCTGTGTAGCATTGTCTTGTATCAGTTTTGGTATGCAAATATGTAAAAGGTGCTTTTCTGTAAGATAAGATACCTAGAAGAGGCCTGTGGTCTGTTAACAATGACATCATTTAACTGTAAAACCTGGCTTTGCTGCAGCGGCAATTTACTGAAAACCAGGGTGGCTGAGAGCTACTGATTCATACTTTAGTTTTGTAAGGAAATTTTCAAAATAAAGATTCGGTTTATTTTCCTGTTACTTCGTTCCATCTGGAGCTGAAGAAATAAGATGAAGGGTTTCCTGTATTTTCCTGTGTTCCCCCCCAATGATTTTTGTGTTGCAGGGTAACCTCAGTGCTGCTTGCAGGACGTTTGCGCTCCACAGCAGAACGAGTCACGTTCTGTAAATGGGCACTGTATAAAACATATTGGTGTCATAGGGTTTGTGTTACTGTGGTGCTACCTGTGTCGTTTCAGTAGTCCAAAACACCTATTAGCACACTGAAGTCCTTTGTTACCCATCACAAATGTGGACCTGTAACATGCTGTAGGAATCGTACACTAGAGGGCTTTTTTCTTTTAGCCACCAACATAACATTAGCTGTAGCTACTGTGCTAAATGAGACCACCAGATCTCTTTGCTCGTCTTTGGGAGACGTTGCCTTATTTAAAATATTGGACTGTGACGAGAAATAGGAGAGAAAACCAGTGAAACAGGGTACGCTTTGGTTTACTATAAATTCTGTGAAGTCTTTATTTTACTTAGCAATGCTGTGGAGGAGCTGAGAAGCACTTGCTTCTCTGAGCAGTGTGTCTTCTGACCAGATGTCACCAATCCAGATTCAGTAGGTGTTTACGTGCATGTTTGTTAGCTTTGAGATTCTTCAGGAAAAGTTCAATTTGGTAATGCTTTGTTGACCTTTACATATACATGTATATTGATATAATCTGCAGGTAACCAGGATATTTGGGGTATGGTCTGGTGTAACAATAGGTAAATTTAGTAGGAAGTTTTGGTGATTACTAGGTTATGGTTTCAAACCAGTTGGGTTTCATGAAATACTGAGTGTGTCTGTGACATTTTACAGTAAAGTTCAAAATGAATGTTCTGTATTGTGAAAAACAGGCTTTTTAGTAGGCATAAATCTTCATATTTTCATTCATTATTTGACCTTGGGTGGATGCATAGGCACGAGGATAGATATTCTGCAGTTTTCTTTTTTTGTCCTTGCTGGATATAAACTGAAATACCTCTGTGACATTTCCCATAGCAAGATGTATGAAATCAAATGAGGGATATAGTCCCCTGAAAATAAGGGGAAGAAAAATAGAGTTGACAAGCAGCCACATAGTGTAAGCACTATTTATATTGTGCATTTTTCAGCTATTGTGAATTAAGGCTTAATTTCCAAGTGCAGTGGAGTGAATCTGAAGAAATAAAATGTGTGAGTCCCAATTTCTTGAATGTCTCTCTCTGTTATATTTTAGCTATATTATCTAGAAGTAGAAAGGAATTAGCTTCGAGCAATGTGGTTGAATGAAATCTGAAAAAAAATACATACATATACATTTTTTTTCTACTTTCCTACCTGTTCTGCATTCACTGCCTAGTACTCTAACAATGCTGAAGATTTCAGATGTGCTCTGCAGATGACAGCTAATGTATTTGTATTTACCAGACATAAAATGTTGGGGTTGTATTATCTAGTGCTTTTCCACAAACATTGGGAGGATAACCAAGTAACTTTTATTTTTCTGTTGTCTTCAAAGGGAGGTCAGAGATGGCTTCAGAAGAAAAAGCTTCTATCCTTCTCATTATATGAGAGAGCGATCCCCTCATAAGAGGGACTCTCCTTTCTTCAGGGAATCGCCAGGGAGCCGAAGGGATTCTCCGCACAGCAGATCTGGCTCTAGTGTCAGCAGCAGGAGCTACTCTCCTGAAAGAAGCAAAGCCTATCCTTTCCACCAGTCCCAGCATAGCAGAAGTATGTCATCTTTACATAAAAGAAATATTTCTTCTCAGCAAGGTAATGCTGGATTAATGATGAGAAGTGGTTGGTGAGGTGAAACTGCAGCTCATTGTATAAATCCCTTTTCTTTACCTGCTGTCTTTTGCAATGAGAATCCTAGACATTTGGTACCAATTATATGTTGTCTGCTCTTTGGTTGTTTCGTTGTACTCCCTGTTCCCTTATGTATTTCATGTGGGAGATTGTAGGTGTTATTTCTAGCCTGACTGTAGGAGTTTCAGCTGCACAGCTTTTTCTAGTATCGTATGTTATTTTCCTCTTACCATCAACTGCTTCTGTTACCTCTTTATGTGCTTCACTGGATTCCCTTACAAGAAACTTCACTGTCCTCTGCAGTGGATGAAGACTTTTCTTCCTGCAACCAGAGGAAAAGAGGGATTAAAAAAATTGGAGAAATTACCAACTGCTACTTTTTACATTTTCTGAAAAATGTTCTTAGAACCATATTATTAGGGTTTTGAAACTGGTTGATTTTTAGCAATTTCATCTCATCATCAGATTTTCTCAAATCTTACTTTCCTCAAAGTGTGAAACATATCTCAGTTAAGTCTATACTGTGTATGTTCTGCCTCTTAAAGGCTTGGCTATTGATCTTTCCCAGAAATCTAATGAATCATCTGTTTTGAAAATATTTATGGATTTGCTATTTACATAATTTGAAAAAAAAAAAAAAGGCAAAATTGCTTTTTTTAGTATACTACGGTTTTAGCCACTGCTGTTTGCATGGCTTATGTAAATGAATCTGATTTGATTTCCCTTTCTGCAAATGCTTTCTAGTCAACTATACAAACCTACTGTTCATTTTGGCAGCTTTTAAAAAGTTAATTAGATAGGCATATTGTGTGTTTCCAGAGTGGCAAGCTGGACTATCAGGTAGCATTTCTTGCCAAAAAAAGGTCTTGTGGAGCTTAGTTAACATAATTTAAATATTGAGGAATCATGTCACTCCTTGTAGAATACAAATTTTCTAAGTCATTATTGCAAATCTTTTAACATTTTGTAGCGATGCTTAGTGACTGTGAATCCCTGTAAGAGAGGAAGAGAAAAACATGATACTTAGCTCAATTTGTAGAAATGTTGTAGATGTGCAGATCATAATTAAGAGGAACAGGAAAAAATTGTTGTGAGAAACAATATAAAATTTTGGAATGTTTCAGGGTTTTCCTAAAATTTTCAGCTGATTTCTATCACATTTGTCATGTACTGGCAGTGGAGGTAGTAGCAAAGTAGAAGCAGAACCTGAAAAGATGCTGGTCAAGAGAGGAGGTTACATTTATATCTGTGGCTTTTGGAATTCTTTTTCCAGTTGCATGATTAAAAACTTCTTCCCATCATTTTAAAATCAGTTTAAAGAGACCAGATGGCTTATATGCTGCACTATTTCTTTCTAAATGCCTGTTCCCTGGAAAATAGTACTACTAAAGTGTTCTTCTGATGACTGAATTAAAATGGTGGATTCACATTTATAAATGGCTTTAATACTTTCACAATCATGTTTGAATGTGATTTGTCTTAGGTAAGCTCACGTATTACATATTTAAAAGGAACACAAAGCGATAAATATCTTATGTCAGCGCAACATTTTAGTGTGTACTTAAATGGATTTACAACATGCGAATTATATGCTATTTGATGAGGAACTTGTAATATTACTTCTTTTTAAATATCATAATACTGTTTGAAATCATGCTGTCTGAATCAGTTTGGTCTGATGACTTCCGCTGAAGGAGGAATATCCCGTGCTCTCCAGCACTTTATAGCCAAAGGATATAAACAAAGGAAACTGAGGGAGACATAAGGAACCTTAAAGGGAAGAAAAGGGAAGGGAGAGGCATTCAACTGTGGTGAGAGGGCATGGAGAGAAGCAAAGTGGTGTTCCTTCACCAGGCTGGTCAGTAAGGGGTCTGTAGGGTGGTAACACCTAGAGGGATGCAAGAATGCAAGTAGTGGTACTTGGAAGGGCTTGTGGGTTCACAACAGCCACACGCATTCAGAAGAAATGGCCTGCTAATAATGTCTCCAAATTAAATGGTAGTTTCTGTTTCTCTGCTTGACTTTGAATAATTTACTGCCACTTGTATCAGTTTCTTTCATCTCTTCAAGCAGATACATATAATCCACTCAACTGAGATAATCTTAAAAGAAGCCAGTGTGATGAAGGAGGCAGAATTATGAGTAGTCTGTAAATTTTAAACAAGGTAACTCATCCATGGGGCTGAAAAACAGGTATCACAGGAGGAAAATGTTTGTGTTACTTGGTGGTGTCAAGAGAGCGATTCTGTGCTTTGGGGAACGTGACAGATTAAAGACATGATTATTTCTATCCTCATGTTTTTTGGTTTTGTCATCTACTTTGTATTTATCAGGGCTTTAATTTGTTCCCAGCTTTTCCTTTTCCCTATTTCTTTTCATAGTTAAAGAGCTTCTTTTTAGTTAAAGGTAATTTTAAAAGTAATTTGTAATTCAGCTTTTGTTTTACGACTACTAGAATTTCTTAAAAACATAGTAAGCAGCCTTATTTAAGCATCCTCTCCATTTAGCATCCTCTTCAAACCAAGAGTTAAAGTGCAATTTGGAATGTTTGCTTTTGCAAGGCTCACTTCCCTGAGTATTTTCAGTAGCGTTTTAGAAAGACACATCAGTAGCTGTGAAGGATTTTGCATGGATTAGTCGTCCTTCAGCATCATAGCAGGAGCTCACTTGCCTCTAACAATAGGCAGAGATGAGCAGGTGTTTGATCTTTGCTTTGTATGAAATTTCCAGTACATACAGATGGTATGAAAACGTGGGGAAAAGAGTTAGAGGGCCCACTTTTCAGATTACTCTTAAACATTTCCTGTTGTTAAAAGTATGCGTTTTTTGTAGACTTTTTTTCTTATGTTTCTTGTGTAGGTGGTGGTATTTTAAAATACACAATATGGTGAAGTCTTATTTAATGGCATTGGGTAAAAAAAGAAAATAGCTCAGCTATCAGGAGCGAGATGTCGTGTGTGCTCTTTATTGTTTTGCCCCATTAAATTAAAGCCCTGTTTGTTTATGGTTCTGCTAAAATAATCTGTATCCCAATTTTCATAAGTATTGGACAGACTTTTTAATTTATCCATTTCTTAATTTTATTGATACAAATCTGATGAAAACCGAGGTAAGTCTTTACTATGTTCCATTTCTGAACCGTCAAGCGTTTCCCAGTGAGTGGGAATAGTCTAGTTAATTGAGACCTACTGACAACACGTATTTGCTTTTCATATTTACCTTTTGCAGATCCCTTAGATGTAATCCACAGACAACCACAGGTTGAAAGCTAGTAGTTTACAGAGCAACCGGTTCTGCGGCTGCGGGCGGCCCAAAACCGCTCTGTGGCAAGGCTGTGCACAGACTGTGATTAGCACCGTGAATTTGAATTGTCATTTTGCCGATTTTAAGTCTTAAAAGAAGGAGCATCTAGCCTGTGGCTGATACAAAACAGGGCTATTTCCCATGGCAGGGCTTTTCAGCATACTGTGGCCTGCTAAACCAGTTCCTTCACTGCCTGGTTTCCTGGAGTGATGGGCTGGTGTCTAATATTTCGCCTGTTTATATTATTACAGGAATATTAAAAAGTAAAACCACATCATCTTGCCAAATCCTATTGATACACCCTTTCAGTTAGCGTTGGAAAAAAGAGCAATGGCTTTTCCTAAAATGTGTGAAATAACATAGCTATATCACTTCCCTCTTTGTAAAGAGAAGAAAGTGTTGCCAATATTAATCACATGGTGGAGCACATAGATTTCCTGTCTGACTTGAATGACTTTCACTGCAATTTTTCTAGGCCAGTAAATGTATTTGCAACATATAACTTTAAAGGAGTTTTACCACTACTTTGTTTCGGGGTTTTTTTTAATCGTAGGTAAAGAGAGGACATCAGTTCAGTCACTGAAAACATCAAGAGATGCATCACCTTCAGGCTCCACAGCAGTACCTTCATCAAAGGTGAATTTTCAAGTACTTCTCACCATGGTTTCAGATTGCTCATTGTTCTTAGATTTTTTTCCTCGGTTGGAAGGAGAAACCTTATGCAGCTGTTAAAGAAAGGAGCGTCTTGAATTGCTCTGCAATCCAGCAGGGGATAGTTTTCCCTTATCTGGCAGGAAGGTGCTGATAATGCTGTGTATCTAATGAGGGCACTGACAAACCTTTTTATTCTGTATTCATTGTTTCATTTCAGGAGAAAGGGAGTTTTCTATGTATTAAAAATTGACATTTTTCCAAACTACGGAGTGTGCTAGGAAGGGAATGGCAAGGCGAAAAATTGGGAAGCAGTTTTTAGGAACAACAGATCAATTAGACAAGCCTGTACTTGCACTGAACTCCATCCTTTAGTGATTCCTAAGCTGTGACTGGATATGGAAACGGTGTGGTGAGGTGTCTGACTGGCTGGGAAGAGATTGCAAATAGCAGAGTTGACTTGGAAGCGGAGCTGCTCGGGTATAGTGGCCGAGTGATAGCGTTTACTTGGGAAGGGAGCCACATTGCAAGATCATTTGGTAAATGCCATTTTATGTTCTAAATGATGCTATTTAATTTCCCATCAAAAAATCTTGTGGGCTGAGCACCAGCTACGTGATCTTGCTAATTAGTTAAACGGACAGGTTAATAAACACTAAAGAACAATCCACGTTCAATATTGTTCTGGCTGTCCTGTGGCAGCAAAACCATTTTCACATCGTGGACTGCTTGCCTGTGAATTATATTTGAGGTTAAAATGAACACTCCCACAGGAATGTTTTCTCTAAATTGTTGAGATTTACTTTAATGAGAAATAAAGAAACAATGAATTATATTGTTCTAGGTGAATAAGGTCCTATTAAATAGTAGTATTTGTCCTAAGTAGCATGGTGTGCTAGCCTGGCTCTTAGGGTCTTTTTTAATAAAAGCAGTGGAATGTTTAAACAACAACAAAAAATGGAAGAAAGAAAGGCACTTTTTGTTGTGAGAAGGTGAGACTGAAGGAAATAATTACATGGGGGGGGGAATCAGGCTTTAGCTGCGCTATGTCATGCTAAGTACTTATCCCTTATGCAGCTCTTTTAGAACTGCTGTGCTAGGCATTAGCCAATTGCCAATGTCCTTAAGGGGGGGAGGCACACGATGTGTTTTCTGCTATGTAAATGAGGAAAGTAAGATAAGAGCTGTTATGCACAAGTTACACAGATGTGGATTATAAAATGAACTTTACAGTTAGTTCCCCTGTTTTGCTTAGAGACTCGGCATAACTACAGCTTAATACCAAATCCGTGCTTCGCACAAATCTTTGAGAACAAGGAGGCACTGCAAAATCTCCTGCTCTAGTGTTAATATGCAGTGTGAGCTTGAGCCATAAAAGTATTCTTTGAATGTTTTGCTTTCTTCTTCAGTCAGGTTTGATCTATGCTGTATTGGTTTTATTGCCCGTGGTTTGCCTATGCCTGCGGGCGGTGGGATATCCACTTCATGGAGGCTACACAAAACGAAACTTCCCCCAGACAATGCTCATGTTTATTGGGTACACACCAGCTGCAGAAATGGAAGCACTTCAGTGACCTTTTACTGTTTTTTCTCTTGAAGTCTCGTGCTTGTAATGTACTGTCTTGGGTCAGTGGAGCCTCTTGGGGTGGTGGCTGGATTCCCCTGACCAGTTTGGTTATACAAGTGCTTCACTGACATAGAAATATTGCCAGAAAAAGTCTTGGCAAAGCTTGAGGAACATCTTTATGGCCAGGGTCTTACAAGCTACTTAGACTCGAGAAAGGAGTTACATACTGTATTTTATAGATTAAAGGAGGTAATTTTTAATGCTCTAAGTTATAATTTAGCTTTGAAATACTTACAAAGGTATATGCTTCTGCAGCAACATCTCTTTTCACAGTAGTAACTATATGCAAATCTGGAAAGGTATTCTTATCTATCTTGTAATTATTTTTTTTACATATTCATGCATGTGAATTAATACATGTTGGTGTTATCTGATCTTAACCACCTGTTTAATTGACTATGGCATGAAGTCTTTTGTGTTTTTCTTTAATAGCAGTCTGAACTGCAAGCCTTGGAGGCTGTATGCAATGTAATTAAAGCAAAAGGCAGATGTGTGAGACAGGGAAAGCTTCCCAGCAAAGAAAACAGAAAACTAACAGATTTTTGCTGATCTTAATGTCATGCATGAGATAAAAAAAGATACTTCTGTTTTGAGGCAGGGAAGAAAGCTTGGTTCTTTTTTTTGAGATACACTAGGTTGTTCATTTTTTGAAATTTTGCATTTTCCTCTGAGGAATATGTTTCTGTTCTTCAGTTGTAATATACCTTTGGAAGAACCGTTACTTTACATAAAAAGCACTCAGGATTTTTTAATACATATTATTTTTTAATACATACTCATTGACATGCTACCTTTAGAATTAAATTTAGTAAGATTCTTTTTGTTGTAATCCAGTAGATACTGGAGTGTTAGTTTACAGTTAATTTCTGTTTGTGCCTTCTGAAAAATATTATAAATCATGTGAGATTTTATTTATCTTTATTTCAGGCAAAGTCACCTGTTGACAAAGAGACTGGTAATTTCTTTTTGCTAGTACTGGCCAGAGCTACATTTGAGGAACAGGAGAGATTCATAGTAGAACCACGACAGAAGAGTTTTTGGCAGCTAGGGTGAAGTCAGGTTAAAGGTAGAAGTCAGGAGTACTATGGGGAATAAGAACATAAGTCTTATTACACGTCACAGTATTTGCTTCCTCTGACCATTTATCTAATTTGTAATCAACTAATGATAAGGCAGGGGGTGTCAGTTTTTTTCCTTTTTTTTTTTATTTATTTGCTCTTTTTGTCCCTCTGTATGCTAAGATGGGACGAGCATTGGGTAGAAATTGTGACAAGCTGTTCCAGGAAGTGGGATTTTTCTATCTTTTTTTTTTTAGCTATCTGTCATAGTGTTGCAGTTTTTAATAGTAAAGTTGTATAGATTCTTGGATGATTCAAATCATCAGTTTGATTCAGTTGATTCAAATGCAATACCCATACTGTGGTAACAAGATGTGTAAAGCTAGCTATTCCTAAACTGGTATGTGGATGGTTGTCATTGTCTGTTTGTTGCTCTGCTAATAAAAGCCAAATCATATTCTTAGAGAGAAGTCAATTTAAAAATATTAGTTATTTGAATATTTCCATCTGAAAAGGAAGATTAAAAGCCCATGAAGCCATGATCGACTCTATTATAATGGTCAACATTCCCTCCAAATAAAAAATAATGAATTTTAATGGAAGAAGTTCTGATCATTTACAGTATGTATAAAAACTTTTTGTTCCTAATTAGCTTAGGTTTTATACTCTACGCTGTATTTAATAGTTTAGTTTAAATTTGTTACAACCTTTTATGCCTGAAAATCACACTGGATCACTCCACACTTGTGTCTGACTTGTTAGCGCCTATTTGATCTAAGTCTCTTTAAACTCAAATGATCTCAACTTTTCTGTTATTCCTGTCCTGTGAATTTAATAAAACTGATTCTGAAAGTACGGTGCCTTTTTAAACATTTTACTAAACTTCATTGATTTATCTTTTTTTCTCTTTTCTTTTTGTTTCTTCCCTCTGCTCCCTCCCCACCCACTTTTCTTTTTAAATAAGTCAGTCAGCAAATGAACTAGCTTCAGCTTCCTTATTCCCTATTTTAAAACGTTTCAGGAATCTGGATAACTATTTATTTTAGTTTTGAAGATGTTTTGCTGTGTGTAAATGCATTTCACGTTAAGTTTTGACTGCAATGTTTTTATACAGGCCTTGGATAAGAGCAACAGACTGTCGGAAAAGGAACTTGCAGAAGCAGCAAGCAAGTGGGCAGCCGAAAAGTTAGAGAAGGCTGATGAAAGCAACTTACCTGAAATGACGGAGTATGATGTAAGACAGTATTAATCAGTTTATTTTTGGTTTTTCTGTACTCTCCTGAAAGTCTCATTTTGTAATTTACCCATGAATTTGTCTGCCTGTTTTATTAAATGTTTGTTGAAAGGGAGTGAGAGGGAGGCTAAAGCCTTGTGATTAATTAATTAATTTAAAATACACAAAACCAGAGTGGATTTTGTTTGTATAATTTGAATTTGTGGTGAATTACAACTGACAAAAGTAGGCTCCAGCTCTCGCAAGGATTCTCAAAGGAACTCTTGCACTAATGTAAGTCTGTACATCTACTGAACTCCTTAAAAGTAGCAGGGGACTTTTGAGTCAGAATACAAGCGTACATGTCAAACGTAAGAAACTCTGGTTTACTGAGTGCAGTTTCATGTCATGGCAGCCTGTCCTGGTATGTATTCCTTTTCAGAAAGCAGACCTCTATATTAAAAAAAAAAAACTTTTGCCTTGCTACTGCAGTAGATTTATTTTTTTTCCCCAGAATTTATTTCATTAATAATCATCGTTAATGAGTTGCCAGTTTATACCCATCTGTTCTTGCCCCTCCTTGTCTTCTACCCCTTGCTATACTGAAGTGTGATTGTAGCCCTTTTCAGTCTTTGTTTTATTATGCTGCTCTTGGATAGAATGTCTCTTTTGGATTCTGCTATGTTAGTGAAAAAAGTATTTGTCATTTAAAACAAATCAAATGTCATGTTAAATCTTTCTGTAAAATAGTCTGGTTTACTTCTGTGATCATTCCATCTTCAACTTTCACTTTGTTCAACTTTAGAGCCACTCTTAGAAAACCAGAATAGTACCTACTTTACAACCTCACGTTGTAAGGTTGTTGTCTTTCTGAGATTTATAATTAATGAATTTGTATTTCATATTTATTTACAAATAGTTTGAGGGTGGATAAAAGCAGTTTGGGAAGCATCAGATTTCCTCCTTGTATTTCACACTTGTGGAACCTAAGGGCTGGATTAGAGAAATAAACTCACTGGATCCATAATTATCTGAACTTTTAAGCCCTGTCCATATATGTTATGGCTGAGTGCATCAACAGTTTCTTGATAGTGGACTGGAAGATCCAGTTGGGTACATAAACTGTTCATTTCCTTCTAGGAAAAAGAAATTAAAAAAAAAGAAAAAAAAGGGGGGGGAGGTGTGGAGGGCTTGGAGTGAGGAAAAAGAAGCAGCAAACTGATCCAAACATGGATGCCATCCGGAGGAGAACATATGCATGGACATTTCTGAGAGGTTCAGGAGAGTAAGAGTGACAAGAAATGTTACTCCTGTTCTTGGTGAGGGGAAGATAATGCGAGGGATGGAAGAACTGAGTTGGCTGTAGAGAGGAGAGTTGTTTAAAGATTCCTCTCTGCCTCAGAGAAAATTGCAGTGGCAAAATGATTCAAAATAAAGAATGATTCAAAATGAAACAATTGCAAGTGATTACAGCAGAGTCTGAGGTGATTTATTGACTATGAGAGTGTGCCACAGGAATGCTAATGAAGGAGGTGAGGCATCTCATTCTAAATCCTGGAAGAAAGGACGTTTCTCACCCTGATTAGTAGCCTGGCATGTATGAATTGCAACAGTTTTTAACTTTTTACAGTTTTCTTGCATAGTGCTTAAGAGTTTAGGTTTGTGTTGCACTGAACTTTTCAGCAGCCTTTACTCCACCTTGGGCATTTAATGATTTACTCTAAAATTGGGATGCAATCTTAATTTATATTTTATAATTTATAGTTTATGTTGCTCTAGTGCTCATAGGACCACTTAAGCTTTCTTTTTTTGTCTAATGTTTTTCTCTTTCACAGTAGTTAAATCTTAAGATTCTCCCCCTTTTTATTTTTGAATAGTAGAAACTACTTTTATGCATCTTCTTCAATTCTCAAATCATATTTTAAAAAAATAATTAACTAATCCTTAAATCTGGTCTATAAGATTGCATTTCTGTAAGCTTTAGAAATTTCTTCTCTTTTTGCATTGTCTATGTAGACTCCTTGGAGTGGGAGTCAGCTTTCTTTGGGGGAAGGATACTGTCTTAATCTCTGGTTCAGAGACAAGTTCACACAATTCTGGTATTTCAGGAAGATTTCTCATATTATCAGGAATCATCTAAGCAGATGTTTGCTTTTGTTATACAATACACAACTCTGTTCCTTTAATATCTAACCTGTGCCCCCGGATGCTCTGAGAGTTCCTTCTAACAGCATTTTAACTTTGTCATTGCCTATTTACCTTTGATTTTGTTACTTTTATCCTTCCCCAGAAAGCTAATCCCACTTTCATTGTGGATTTCTTGCTAGCCGGGGTTACAAATATCACATGTATAAGTTCTTTCTCAGCAGAAGGGCAGGCAAAGGTTATCTGACATCATCCTCAGTTAAGACTGAGTCATAGGGGTTTTTTTTATGATGTCACGTTTTCTACATGTTCAAAATCCATATTGCTATATCTGTTAGATTGTAGCAATAAAACTTCACTAATAGTCTTGATGAACAAAGACGTATCTAATTGAATGATTGTATTTGGGTTTTTATTTTTGCTCTCACACTGTGAGGTTTTTATTTTGCTCTCAAAACTCTGAACACATTTTTTATCTTTTTTTTTTTAAGGCTGGATCTTCAGCTCCATCATACATCGAACAAACGGAGGAAGCAGAAACAAATGTAACGGATAGTACGGAATTATATGAGGATGGCCAACTTCTTGGCCGCTCAAAAGCAATTGCAACTAAGACGAAGGAGATTGAACAGGTGAGTCCTCTTGCCATTTTGTCACTGATACAGTACCTGTGTAATGGTTTGAACTGTGAGAAATATGTTGATTTATTTTTTTTCCTCCTTGGAGTGTAACAGGAATGTAATCTGATTTCTTGAGATGATCTGATGATAACATCTCCAGCTATTTAATTTCGTGCATTACTGAAGAAGCGAGACATTTATCCGCACGTGGGAATTAGTGGTAGTTTTCAGTAACTTACATGCAGCACCTGCTATTTTGCAATGAAATAAAATGACTGCTGCTTGGAATAATTGTTTCAACATCAAATATAATGCACATGGTTTCAAATATAATTTGCAAGTAAAGCTTTACATGAGATCAAATTATCAAAAATTACTTTTACACTGTAAATTCTTTAACTTAAAAATACACAGTTTGGGATTGAACACTACAAGATCCCTGTTGGGTTGGGGGTTTTTGTTGTTGGCTTTTTAGGGGGGGGATTTTGTTTTGGTAGGTTTTCTGTTTGGCTTTTTTTTTTTTAAATCAGCTTTGAATCTCAGTGGCTTTGTCATTCTCTTGAGATTAAGTACCTTTAAGTTCTGCTTTGAAAAAAGTGGTTTATATCTGGATAAGGGAGGGATATTGTATTCAAAATTTGTATTCTTTTCTCTTTTGTGTTGAGTACTTAGGGGTTGATGTAATACAAAACAAGATTTCTATTAGTCCTTTGAGGAATAAATGAGACTTTTTGAAGGTTTAATGGAAGTTTATTCACGTATTCATCTTTAGTACCGTATCATAAACAATCAAAGGGTTTGTTTTCATAGCTTTGTTATTTTAAATGGAGAGTTTGGAGATTTTTCTGACTTGATCTTTCTGACATAAACGCGACTCTTCCCAACTCTGGAAATTGCATTTAGAATTTATAATTTGGGTGGGAGAAAGAGATTACTTTCTTCAAACTTGCTCTGATTTACGGTGTTTTCAGTATGTGGCTGGGATGGATGGAAGGAAAATATAGATCGCTTTTTGCCCTTGTGATTATCTTGTAATAACATCTTCAAGAAAACAGGTCTCTGGTCTTGTTTGAGATAAGCTTGTTCTAGGTCTTCATTTTCCATCTTAATTCTAGTGGCCTTTGTTCTGTTGCCCGTAAGCCCATTTCCTGTACTGTAAGAGTGTTGTTCCTTTTTTCTTGCCATTTGAAAAACAACTTTTTACTCAATTGGTTTTGTTTCTTTTTTTTCTTTTTTTTAAGTTGACTTTGCATAGGCTTGTTCCTGGTAAACATGGCTTTTCATGTCTGGTGGGGATAGAATTAACAACGGGATATCTGTGAGGGTCAGGATGCACTTTGTTTATCCCTGATCACCAGGTTGTACACAGCCTAAATCAGCTACTACCAAATGCATAAATTATGACTATTTAAATATGACGAACTGTAAAGACTAAGGACAGATTTTAAATACTAGTCATTGTGATTATTTAGCCTGATGCTGGTGAATCTGTGATTGGTTTGTTTCCCGTGAAGATCTGCCCCTAGGTCATAAGGACAGGCTTGTAGAGAAGACAGGTGAAGATTTGGGCATCAAAACCAAATGTTGTTTTCAGTATGATCTAATGCTATTATCTTTGGTTTGAGTTTGTGCTTATCTCTAAGGAAATCTAGATTATGTTCTGTAAAACAGAATACTTTTAGGATCTTAGCTCAGAAAAGCCTCAGGAATAACTTAAAAAGATGTGGATTTCATAGAACCAGTTTCTCCTGTTTTTCATTTGAATTTTGAAACTGAGCTTCCGCAGAATTAAAATAAGACTTTAGTGATATTGGAAACCTCTTCAATATATGTTATTAAACTGAAAAAGTTTCTTATTTTTTTATAAAATCAGGTACTGTGAATTTGTTAAGAACTATACAAGATATGTATTGAATCATTTAAACATAAGACTGTAAAATGACCTGTGTGTTTTTCAGATAAATGTTTAAAAGTAACTTCTGCTTCAGCAATTAAAAAAAAAAAAATCCAGAAAACTTATTATTATGACAAACCTGAGGATTTTTGTAATTGTGAAATACTATTAGTCTTCCTACTGTATATGGAAGCAGTCTCTGTAGAAATTTGTATGCTGTTTTGTTAACTTTGAACTGTCAGCATCTAAAAGCAAATTTGATTTAATTCTGTGTGGCTTGAGTTCTCCGGACATGACAAGGAATGAGGTAGGGAGCAAAGAGCAGAATGGAAACTAAATTTACAGTCCTGTGGTGGGCTGCTTACTAAAGGTTCTTTGCATTAACTTCCCAATATAATTTATACTGGGTTTACTACTGTTTAACTGAAAGTATGTTTCTGGTTCATACACAGTAAAACTAGTCTTTAGCATGCAAATTTAATACTATTGCTAGTCATGCTGTATTTTTTATATAGATTTAACATTTAAATCTTAAAAGTGAACCATATGTCATAATGCATGTTAGGAATAGGAATGTTGACTTGATAATGAAATATGGAATACATCTATAGGAAAGTTTTTATATAATTAGCTTCTGATTATTTGTGTTGGAGACTCAAATAGCAGCAGATTTTTTTTGTGTTCTTTGAACCTTTTTCCAGTGGAATTTTATTCAGGTCTTCAAAATAGATTCTGAATGCCTGGTTTTAGTGTATTATTTCTGGAAGGTAATCTTGTGGAAGAATAAAATGCTTCCTGCAAAGAGTTGTGCTGCAAAAATGGTGAAGCTGTAATCCTTCTGCAAAGCATGATTCCCGAAAGATCGGTTTTTGGTCTTCACTGGGCAGCTATGAAAGTATTTGAAATAAATAAATAAATGGGGGTAGGCATAACTTCTTGTGCCACTGGGTATGTGTCTAGGAATTGGTGAGGGTCCAGCTAGTGTTTGAGAAAGTGAGGCTTGATTAGAAAGCTTGACCCATCAGAGCTCACCTGCTTCATCTCCCAAGTTTTTCTCTTGAGCACCCAATCTAGTGATGCTTGCTTTACAGTTCATATTTACTCCCATCCCAATTCCCAGCTATTCTTGCTGTTCCAAATTCATGGTAAAGCCTTCTTTGCATTGTTCTCTCCAATGTACCTTTACTTCATAGTGTGGTACTGTTCCTGGTAAACCCAGAGGCAAAAAAACCTCTGCTGACGGAGCACGCACAGTGTCTCAATGAGTAAATCCATTGCCGTACAGCAGAGAAACAGACAACCTGATGCCCTGGGCAGAGGAGGAAGGGGGTGGCAGCTTGTGATATAGTCTGTTATCTCCCTTAAGAAAAAAACAAAAGCAAAATCTTGTAAGCAATTGAACGAAATACTCATACAGGTGTTCTGTTTAAATAAGTCTATCTCCATATCTTACCTATCACTCCTATCACTCTTTTTTAGTTCTCTCTGCCTTTCCTCTAAGTTACAATAATGCAGTCACCAAATCCAGAATTTTAGATGGAATGTGATTGTAAATGGTTGTTCTGGTTCATCAACAAAATACTCGTATATTGTTTGCTTGATGGGGAACTTCCTGCAAGCATTCATGTAAAATCATGTCATTTGAAGAAAAATAAAATTCTGTGTGTGCTGACTGCGACAGGACAAAAATTGTCAAAAAAGTGCTTGTTGCTGTTCACTATTTAGTGACTGTCTTTTAAGAGTCTGCACTTGCTTTGAAAGTATTAACTGAAGCTGACACGGAGAGGAGAATAAAAGTTATGCTCGTGTATGAAGGTTCAGAAGAATCCAGACACTGTCTGAACAGAGCCAAGAACTATCTGTTTGACTCCCGGACTAGAAAAACTCTAAAGCATATGTTTAATTTGAAATCTGCCAATATTACTTGGGAAGGAAGACGGTGGCTGAAGAGGCACAGGCACTTGAGAAAGTTACTGAACAGGGACTACAGATTTTGGAAGTCTCTGATCCCATCTTTGAAATGACAGGCATAGTGCCAGTATCATAGAAATGTCCAGGTTGGATGAGACCTCGCCTGGGCCAATCTTCTCATGAAATAGGGCCTCAGATCACTTCATTCAGGGCTCTGTCGAGTCGAGTCCTGAGTGTTTCCAGTGAGGGCAACTCCACTGTTTCTCTGGACAGCCTATTTCCATGTGCCACTGCTCTCTCTGTGCTCAGCTGCCATCACAGGCCTGTGTGCTGTTCTCCAGAACGTTATTTCCTTCCACCAAGAGCACGGTTTCTCTGCCTACTCCTCTTGGCAGTTTCCTGTCACTGCTCTTGCACTGTGGAGTCCCAGCTCCTTGCTCTGGTCCCTCGCTTTTGGCTGGCTTCCCCTGCCTGTCAGGGCCTGCTCCACCTGGACTGGGCTCAGCTGCTCTCAGGAGGAAGAGCTGAGTTCTCGGGACCCTGTGGCTCTACCCTTAGGTGGCTGGCAGAACAGGAGCTTTCCTGGCACTTCCACATGGGAGGTACTGGGAAACTGATCCTTTCCATCCTGGTGCATCTTCTTTTCAATTTTTGTGCCTCTTCTCACTGAATGAAGATTCTGCAGTGTTACTACATATCTCATGTTCTGATATATCACATGAAGTAGGGTCTAGACCCATGGTGGGGCTTTTGATGTTCTATTTGTAAGCAAGCAGAAAGTTTGGAGAGTTTTTAAAGAGAAAAATGATGAAGTAATTAGCTTTCTGTGAGTTTTTTGGTTTGGTTTTTTGGTATTTTTAGCTAGGTTTTTCCTTACACCTTTGAACAGGCCTTTTCCCTCTTTCTTCCACAATTACAATTTTGAAATTGGGTGTTATTGGTTGTTTGAGCATGGTGGGGTTAGAAGCCAACTGAGTAGGTGTTTAAAAGTTAAAAGTGTAGCAGAGAATTGCGCGCTGGTGTGTCAAGGGCAATGAATGTCCATGGGTTTCTGATGAAACAATTCAATCCCCGTTTTAATGTTTTTGCATTTATTAACATGCAATATACATTAAAGTATTGTTTTGGAGTTTAGTTTCTGTTTTTCTATAGTTAAGGATCAGCAGATGCTTTCACTGTGTAATGTGCTGAAGTGTGTTTTTTTCCGGAAGTGATGACAAATACGTCCCTGGTGTTAAATTCACATTTGGAGCGATTCAGCATTGGTGTTACACAAAAGGCTATCTCTTTGTTGTTCTTTTATGAGCATGAGTAGCAAGGTTTCTTGAAATGTCTTATCTTGTCTAGACATCAAGTCTGCAATACTGTGTTAATTAGTCCATTATTATGTGTCCAGTTTCTTAAATGTTGCATATGCAAGTGGAAGTGACATGGGTTACCTCTGAAAATCTATTATTTTTGGAAGACAAATTTTACCAAAGGAGCTGAGTACTTTCCTTGATTTTTGGCAAAAAATCAAACCTCTAAGTTTCTGAATGAGATTTGACACTCAGACCTCAATTTGTCTATTACCACAGAGCTCTGGCATCTAAGAAGGAAGCATAGGACGTAATACATTCCTGAATGCTTTTTGTCTTAGTGGAAGTACTGGCGGACTGGATGCATTCACTTCAACAGTATTTTTTAAATATTCAGCAGAATGATATTTTTCAGTGTACAAACGGATTAACTGCTTGTTTACTTGACTTTCTAAATTAATATTACTTAACTGCCCTCAGTAGTATTGACAAGCTGTTACCCTAATTCGACAGCCTTCTTGTGGGAAGATGGTGAAAAATCAGTCTTTTCTACAGCTTGCATTTGAAACTCATAGATACGGTGCATAGAAAGAAGGATGGGTCAACAGGCAGTCCAGGTTTCGTTTCCAGATCTACTGTCAGCTTTTCAGTTTTAGATAAATTACTCAAATCTCTGGCTTAGAAGTTGTAGTTAAGTAAGAAAAACATTTGGTTTTAGCAGTTGTAGCGTGTGTAACTTCAGAAGAACTGTTTCTTGTTCTTCTGCTTTGTCAAATCTCTTGTTCTGGTAGGATCTGTATAGCAAGAACTGATTTGTCTTTGTGTGCAGTTAACACTCTTTAATGGGACTCTGTTCTCTGGATGTGCTGCTCTGAGGGAGGACTAACAACACAGAAAGTAAAACTTTTCCATTGCGAGGACAGAGTTAAGAAAGTTTTGCTTTTAATATCAGACCATGAAGAAAATATACAGACATTTCTGTCATGATAAAATAGTTACAATTTCTGTAACATATGGAAGTATACTGCATGCCTTCCTCCCCACCTTATCCTGTGTCCATTGCTAGCCTTGTTTTGCTTCAAACAAAACAGTCTTACAGTGCTTTAATAGCGTAAAGATGTAAATATGAGGTAAATTCCACATCTTGGCTAGGAATAAACTAATGACAAACTGGCAAGCATATCAGAAGAGTTTTATAACTTCTGGATATGTTAGTTTATACATATAAGTTTCAGCAGCTGTAGTAAAATAAATAAGTTAATAAATTGGACTAATGGGAATCCAGGAAGGAATGAAGGAAGCTGTCAAAGCTGGCCTTGGATATACCTTTTCTTTTGACTTCAGCTGAGCCAGGGAAACGGGTTACCATTTCCTTAGATTAGCTTGTTGGTCTGCTTGTGCTGTTGCTTGTTTCAGGCCAAATTATCTAGGTTAGGAAAAAATCCCTAATTAAAATATGAGTTAAGAGGTAGATAAGCTCATTGGAGCTGAGGGAACTAGAACAGTAGTTAGAGAACACATTAAGGTATTATTTTTTATTATGGATGAGGTCAGTCGTGCTTTGTTCCTGACCGGATAAAAGCAACAGGCTAGATGAGAGCAAAAGATGGGGAAGCTGTTGGTTTTCGTTCCCTCCTAACTTTCTGTTGTCCTTCAAACCTTATGTACTTAGTACACAGTAGCATGGACTCATCATCTTCAGTCTAATTTGGCTGGTAGCATAGTATGTATCATGCTTCCTCTGAGCTTATGTTTATTTTATTTAAATGTAAGATGTAATTAAGTGTGTTAATTTATTTTTTCCTAATCAAGAAAACATTTGTCTCAGGTTTTGGTATTTTGCCTTAGGCCTCTCAGAAAAAAATTGATGACGATTCCTTTACTTAATGATATAATCTGGCTATGATCTTGTTTCATCCTTTTGAGGTTTATTAGTTTCCTTATATCAGTATCCCTCTCCTTATATACAAGTCAAGTCATTAATTACTTTTTCCACTTAGGCACATAGGCGCTTTTTCTTCTATATTAATTCTGTCTTGACGATTTTTCTTCTATCATTTAATATTTATTGTAGACCTCCTTATTTTTTACAACTGTAAAAGCAAATCAATTAAGTTGTTATCCTTATTTGCGTCTTTATAGTTCACACTTGCCTTAAGTCTTTTTTTGTGGTGTGATTTTTTTCTTTTTCAGTTTTCTAAATATGAGCGGGTTTTTTCTATTGTTGGTTTTGTTTGGTTTTTTTTTTAATTGCATTGTGACATTTGTTGGGACTGCAGATGTTTGTTGGGACTGTGAGATGGAGAACATAAATCTTTTCGTTGGGATGCTCATGGTATTATTGATTCTCCTTACAAATACATTGGTTTAAAGCAGGATATGTTTAAAAGAATGTGAAAACTTTAACTACTTTCCTTTTCTTCGTGTTTGGGTCACCATGCTTTACAAGCTGCAGTTTTTTCTACTTTTTTAGCTGTATTCTCTTCCCTTTCCTTCGCCATTATTGGGTTATTTGGTATGCACTGCAGTCTTCATAAGTACAAACTGCTGCATATGCAAAATCAGTGCAACTCATTTTACTTCAGCACCTGAAGGTATAGTTTAATAAGAAAACGTATTACCACATTTCAGTTTTTTGCCAACAGCTTTTTTCATTGGAAAGCTGATAAAAATTGACTTGTTATTTAACTTGTAACACTCGGGGGGATACTTTTAAGAGAACTTAACACCATAAACGTACCATACAGTAACAGCAGGGTGTTTTCATTCTTAGAGAGACTCAAATACATTAGATAGAATTCAGCTGTAGCTTTCTGCCATTATCTGTCTATGGAAGATTTTGTGTTTGACAGTTTATTTTGCCTTACATTGAAAAAGGTAAACAGTTTTTGGCCAGTGCTGAGCATATTATTTTGAAATTGGTGAATGCTGGGGACTCAACCCATTGGCAAATCTAGTCAGTGATACAGTTTTGGATGCAAAGGCACTTCATCTATGTGATCAAGCAGTACTGCAGATTGCAGTGTCTGAGAGGGCTGTTTGCTTACAGTCTTTAAGGGGATTATTTACATATGTCATAATTTCATGGTTGATCTCTGGAAGACTTAAGTGAGAGCGTGTTAGTAGTTAGGTACTTGGTAAGATTGTTGGATTTAGTTAAAACCAAATAAAATGTAAAAGAGGGTTGTACCTGTTTCACTCAGTGCCCAGCTGTTCAAAGCTGAAATAAAAGATCCACTTCTTGGTCAGATAAAGTGAAAAATCTAAGGAGTTGTCATAGAATCATAGAACAATTTGGGTTGGAAAGGACCTTAAAATCATCAATTTCCAACCCCCTGCCATGGGCAGGGACACCTCCCACTAGAGCAGGTTGCTCAAAGGCCCATCCAGCCTGGCCTTGAAAGATTCCAGGGATGGGGCATCCACAGCTTCTCTGGGCAGCCTGTTCCAGTGCCTCACCACCCTCACAGGAAGAATTTTTTCGTAGTATCTAATACAAATCTTCCCTCTTTCAATTTAAAACCATTACCCCTTGTCCTATTGCTATTGGCTCTTTATCGCTGATAAAGAATCCCTCCCCATCTCTCCTGTAGGCCCCCTCCAGGTACTGCAGGGCTGCTATAAGGCCTCTCCAGAGCTTTCTTTTCTCCAGGCTGAACAAACCCCAACTGCCTCAGCCTGTCTTCACAGGAGAGGTGCTTCAGCCCTCTGATCATCTTTGTGGCCCTCCTCTGGACTTGCTTCAACAGGTCCATGTCCTTACGTTGTCCACTAAATACTATGTTTTCAGTCAACAGCTAGCAGTGATTGTTAGATTTTAAATTTCTTGTTCCGTTGTGAGAAACCAAAAGAACAGGATGAAAAAAGACTTGGAAAACTGTAATACTGAGTAAACTAGGAAGAAGAAAGATTAGTTTCAAGAGAATGATGAGTGTAAACAGAGTTGGAAAAGGCATTATGAACAGAAGAAACTCTCTAAAAATGTATGGGCCTTGATGTATAATTTGGAGCTAATTATGATAAATTGCCTACTGAAAAAGCTGTCAGAATCTAAGATGCTTGGAAGGATAAGCAAAGCTGACAGTGGCGAACCTCCTGAGAAAGCTGAAGGAGCAGAAATGATGAATAGTCTGAGCCTCGATGAAGGCAGTAGTTTCTGTGGGAGTGAGGGTTATTGGTTTTGTGTGTGTGTGTGGGAGGGGGGGGGAGTTTGTTGTTGTTGAGGTTTTGTTGTTGTTGGGTTTAATAACTTGAATTTAATTTAGAGTATAGAGAGAGCCTCCTCTCCAGCTTCCTCTCCAGCTTATTCTTGCTCTAACAGAAGTGCATTGGTAGACTTGAGAGGTGGGTTTAGCAGTGATGTTTGATTTCATTTTTTAACTGTTTTAAGGGTGGAAGATAAAATTCTCTCGGAGTTGGCTCAGTGCACTAAGGCTTAAAGTTTCAACTTTTTAGTATTTTTCTTTGTTATAACCTAGTGTCTCTTGAACAAGGCATCTTTTGAGTTTTGGAGGAGTATTTCAGCATTGCTGCTGGGGAAACCTGCTGTTTCCTGGGCTGAAACAGAATTGAGAGTATGATCAGTCCCATATACTTAATTATTAAATCCAGAAATTTAAACTGCTTCAGAAATAGCCGTAGCTCAAAGACTACTGTTTAGCATCTATATCCGTTCCCCCCAACACTGGCTTCACATCGGCTCTATCAGTGTTCCCAGTGTAGTCTGAGTGTCAATCTTCTGACAGACCAAGAGATGAAACATGAATCCAAATGGTGCTTAAAATAGGTTGTATGTAGGGCTAACAGAGAGCGGTGTCGTAAAGGAAAGGTACATCCCATATGTGATGATGGGAAGGGGGTAACTGAGCAAACATGCAGAAACCCCTAGTAAGTGGCAAATGAAATGTGGTGGCAGGAGGAACTTGACGTTTGGCATGGAAGCTGGTTTCCATTTCTCCTGCACTGCCAAGAGGTTTCAGGCCTCAGGAGGCTGGAGTAGACAGCAACAGAAGAGTTATCACGCAGTCAACCTGTAGGTAGGGAAAATCTGATGAAGTGTGAATCTAGTTTAATGGTTTTTTTTTTCATGGTCTTATTCTAGATTGTAGGACTGATCTTAATATAACAGAAACTTGGTTTGTAAATGATTTGCTGGTGCAGGTAGTTTAATCCTCTAATCCATTTGTAATCTGATTTGTATACAACACTGATTTGTGTATAAATATAGGAATATCTGTGACCAAAGACACTTTGGTGACAGGTTGTATTTGTCACCAGATTCTTAAATTTCTGTTTGTTTTTATATTCTGTATCTTGGTGCCTTGCCTGATGTGCTCTCTCTTCTGGCAGTTGTTTCACTGAGCGTGTTAAGCTCAATATGTTTCAAAGATGCGTATGCTACACTTCTTGAAAATAGCTTGTTCTTTTCCGTGAACATTAGTGATTTGACAGCCATTAATTGGGTGGCATTTGAAAAATGAGCAAGTTATTTAAAATGGGAAAGCTACAGTTTACAGTTTTATTCAAATTACTTTGAGTGCATATAGTATATATAGACCTTTGTATCTTAAAAGCTTGGCAGAGGAAGTATTCATTTGCTCTGACCTTTAAAATACAGTCTTTGAGAAAGGTAATTCTATAAGGCATCAGAATTGGGAACTTAACTTTTGTACATGGTATGAGAAAAATCTCTTGTTGCTTAAGTTGCTTGTGCATGTTCTTCTCTTGTAAGTTAAGATTATAAAAACATTTGATTTTTATCATGGGCTGTAAATGACTAACGTGCATCATCATTTATCACTGACCCACAAGGATCACTTTCCAGTTTTGTTTGACTCTTACTTGCACTTGTGTTGTGACTCAGTGGTTGTCTGGACATACACTAGTGTGGATATCCCAGTGACATGCTTCAAAAAATACAGCAGAAAAACAAGGGCCAAGATTCGCCACTGGACAAAAGTTATAGTGTGATTGTTTTCCCTTGGTAGTTTGAATTTTAAAGGCTAATAGAGTCAACCTGGCTTATAAACTCACAGAAGTTGCATACCGACAAAATCAAGTGAGTCATGTTGCTTGTGATTCTTTAGCCTCTCCTGCTTCTTGAGAAGGAATGTTTACACGTTAATTTGTTGAACTATTGAACTTCCTAGTATCATTCTAAATGACACTAGTAACCTTTAGTAGATAGGTTTGATACTGTTTCTCCATGGTTTAATTGGCTTGCTAGCAGTCCCTCCCCCTCTCCTGCCCCCCAGATAACTTAAACCCTTGGTTTCATTACAACATGAAATGTTGTGCTTATGTGGGTACTGTGTGTACTTACTTGACCACAATTACTCCCCACAAGCAGTTCACCACCTTAGTATAGTAGATAATATATAAATTAACTTTTTTTTAGTCACTTGCTACTTAAGTAAAAAATCTCCACATAGGCATGGTTAAATACAAAATCAGAACAGCTCAGGGTACGCTGACACAAGCTTTTCCGTGATCGTCTTCAGTTGGAAATTTGCCCATTTTATTACTTTTCCTTTTTTTTTCTTTTAACTTGGCTTCCTGGAGAAACTGCTTTATGCAATCATGGAGTATCTGCGATGTGTATCTCTTGACTGTATTGTCAGGTTTCAACTAAATTCACTATAGGCATAAACCACGATGATTAGTTGTTACAAGCTTTATGAAAGTAGGCAGTAGCAGCCACTGCAAGTTTGACAGAGAAAGTCCATAATGCGATTGCATTTCGGTAGATGTTAGAAAGTCCCCTGAAGCAAGTGCTGCAGTTGTTTTCAAAAGCAGAACAGCAAAATAACTTGTACCATTGCACACTTCAGCTGCGCATTACAAAGAGCTTGGTGGCAACCCTAGTTTAAGAAATTACGTCCCTGTGCTGGCACAGTAATCTTGGGGAGGCTGGATGTGCTTCAGATCTGGAAAAGGAATCAAAAGTTTGCAGCTAATCATCCAACCAGTTTTCTTAGTCCTTAAATGTGCCTGTGGCCACAGGTGAGTACCCACGCTGTGTTGTGTGTCAAGCCACTGCCCTCTCTGAACATTTAGTATCTTGAAAGCACTGCCCCAAGCACTCAAAGTTACTTAAGCATCAAGCAGAAATCTATAGAAAGTGATAGTCTTCGGTAGTTTTTGGCATTTGCGTAGTAGCTGTTTCTTTTTTGTCACAGGGAAGATAAAACTTTAAAAAATATTTATTTAATCTTTATCTCGAGCTGCCGTGACCAGAACTGTCTTCTTCCTTTAGTACACCTCGCCATCTTCTAATCTCAGCAGCCTTGCTCCTATGTGTTTTGGAGAATTTACTCATTTGGGAGCACCAGTGCATGAGTAGACGCCCTACCCTCATAACAGCCTTTTTCAGCTGGCCTCTTGGAACTGAATTTTTATTCAGTTGTGAATCAAGCTGGTACCCATCTGCTCCAGCCACTAAAGTTCTTGACCAGATCTTGAGAAGAAAGAGCAGTCACAATAACCAGTATTTCTGGTAGTGAGATAGCTCAGTTTTGTGAAGGAAATGGTCCTCGCTAATTAAAACTCTAATCTCTTAACGCTTCATTGAAGTATTTGCACTTTTAGGAAAAAGAAGATCAAAAGATTTCTGAACGGTTTGTGTATTTATTGCCTGTCAGCTAATGTGATGAAGAACTGGAAGTGTGCAATTACAGAGAAATGTTCCCACACTGAGGCACAGCTGGCTGTGAAGTAAAGCTGAATGCCCTTTGCCATGTCTGTGCTACCTGCCCCTGAACAGGAAGGTTGCAACAAAGGCTCCGTTACGGTTTCGGATAAAGATGTCTCTTTGTTCATTTGGGGAAATCTGTGAGCTGGTTGTAGCTTTCTTGCAACCTGTAATTAGAGGACTTCTACTGGTGTGGCAGTCTTGCCAATGCCTCTTCCAGCAAGGGGATGAAGACTGTACCTTCACCAGCTCTTTGCAATGACTGGGGCGCCCCTTCACCCCCAACAAAGGATTTTCACACAGTTGAGAGGAAAGAAACCAGTGTGAATCTCAAGCTAGGAATCTTCCTGTTAAAGTTCCTTCTTTATGGAGATGGGTAGACCATGCCAAAGGGTGGACAGGAGGAAGACTGGATGCAGGAGAGCATCCAGAAGACAGGGTCAAAGGGATGCAAGAGCTTCTGAGGAAGAGGTGGAGTGGAACTATGCCTAGCTGAGGAATGAGGTGACCTCTGAATTGGAGGGTGGAGGAAATCTGGAAGAGATGAAAGGATTTGTGGTGGCAGGAGAGGTAGGTTTGGAAATTGGGAGTGTGGGAAGCAATGAACGAGGGTGGGACTGGACTTGCAGTTGAAGGAAAAAAAAAAAAAAGAAAAAAAAAAAAGAAAAATTTGTGCCAAGATAAGGAACTGCAGCCAAGAGGGTGGGGAAATGAATGAGACGGGGAACAAGAGCACCATGGGTGGAGATGGGAATTAATTCCACAGAAGCTCTGAAGCCCACGGGCAAATGCAGTGGAGTTTCTCCCTGGCTGGAGGGTGGAGACGCTACATCATGCAAGAAAACTCATTGCTATTTCTGGTGCCAGAAACAAGTGGGGAGCAGTCAGGTGCTTCCAGGTTGGTGTCTTCCCCTCTGGATGCCCTCAAGGCATCAGCAGGAAGGTAGGGCAGGAAATGCAGCGTTCCTGCATCCAGTACCTGCAGTTGCTTACTGAATAATTTGATAAACATATCCGTCACTGCTGATCGTTCTGTTGTCCGCTTGGTTCACTGTGTTGTGTTTCTCATCAGCAAAAAATGCAAAAACAAAACAAATAATTTCTTAATGTAAAAATGAGTTTTTGATGAAACTATCTGCTTACCCAAGTGTAGGTCTAACATAACTTCAAAATGCCCTGATTAAATGCTCTTCATATTTTTCTCAAATTAACTATTAGGCATAGCTACAGCTCACTGTACATTTTTTTGTCCCACTTTGCTGTTAAAGGATGTTTTCTTGCAGCTCTGTTTTTGCTACAATCAGAAGCAAAGATAAACTCTTAAGATTCTGTTTCCTGTTTCACTGAGGTCAGTTAATGCTTTTCTTTTTTTTTTTCCCCCCTTTGATTTTCTAGTAACAGGATACCCAAATGTTTAACTCTGAGCTCTGGAAAGCTCTCTGGCTCACCCCTGATGTGGTTTAGGCTATTGGTTTCTTGAGCCCACGTATAAGTGGTAGGTGCTTTTAATAACACGGTGAAATGTTTCATAATATATACACAAAATTATTGGTCTTGTTATTCTTTCTATCCCCTTTTGGATCAGGAATTAGGTCTGCATTCCAAATACGACAATTATCATCCATACACTAGTAAAGATACAGTAAAATGGTTGTAGTGTTGAGTCATTAACATACTGAATCCAGATGAGATTAATTTAAAATGGTGAATTTATATGTGATTTGATAAAACAGATTTTAAATAAATTAGTTACATACAATATGCATTCTTGGTGTCTGAATTTTCTACATCGTTTGTCAGTGTTTGGGGAATGGGGAGGTGGTCAAAAGAATCTTGAGTTTAAAGTAATTATATGGTCTCTCATGACCCGGATAAGTTAGCAAAGAAATGCAACACCTCTGTTCTAGGTGTGTTTCTTTCTATTTTAAGTGGGAGAGGCTTTTTGCAACCAAGAAAAGCAGTTACCATTATAGTGATTTGTCTGTGGAGCCTTTTAATCTGTGTTACTTGTGTCATGGTAAGCAGCCAAGCAGTGATAATTTCTATTCAAGTGTCTCATCTACTGTGAAAATCATTCCCTCCTTGTTCATTTAGATTGATCCAAATACTTCCCTTTTATAGATGGGAGAAACGAAATTTTTGCCTGTGTGTATCTCTGAAAAATACATGTGCATGTTGCTGAAGAATTATATTAAGATATGCAGAGATCTGTTAGGGGTAAAGTGCTGAGCTTGGTTTTGTCCCATGTGGATCAACTATGATATTCCATAGGTGTGATCGCAGCTCATTTCATGAGATGCTCGACTATATGTGTAACACTTAATCAGGTAGCTTTTTACTGTATTCCTTAAAGCTCCTGTACTTTATATATATTATATACTGAAAGAACCCCTGTGCATATGTCTGTAATGTAGCAAAAAGCAGTGTTTGTTTCTGTTCTTTAAGTAGTGTTTCCATTTAGTTATGAAGCATACCTTTTGTTTATGTTTTTTGTATTTGATGGAAATGCATGAAATGTAAATATATTTATGCCANTATATATATATACACATATATGTATATATTTTTATATATGAAAAATATATATATATTATATATATTTTTATATAGATAGATAGATATATCTAATCTAGGCCAACTGCAGGGTCCATGGAACAGGAAGAGTGATTTGGCTTTGTCCACGGGGTAGTTTGGTGAGAAATGGTGAACTAAGGAAAGCAAAGAGAAGAGGTGGACAAGAGAAAAAAAGGTTAACGCTAAGTTGAGGTAAGATGAAGTGAGTCAATGGATCATACTAAAACCAAGCAATAGTTGTAAGATCTGATTTCGTCGCATTGCAGCCAGCAAATGGAAAGTGTGAGTTGTATTTTCTTCGTTAAGAGTGTAAGCTGATGACTTACCCTGCAGAAGGTAACTTTTTTTTTTTTAATGAAACAGTTACTGTTATCATCTTAGGTAGACCGTGCTACTCTTAAATAAATAAATAAATGGAATAATCCTTTATTTAGTATGTAAATCAATTCTTTGTGGATACTAATCCTTGAAATGACAAAATGTCTTACCTGCTGATTTGAAATTAGAGTTTATAATGTTTATACCCTTATGTGATTTTTGAACAAAAAGCCCATTGGAATTTCTAAATTAAATGAGAAAATATAATTAATTTTCATTGTGGATTTTTTATTTAATTTGGCTTACTCTATTCTATTTTTTTTCCACATTTAATTCTGTTTCCAGACAGCGTAGTTCAGCCAGATCTTTATTAGCATGAACTGTTTTGTTNTTCTTTTTTTTTTTCCCCCCTTTGATTTTCTAGTAACAGGATACCCAAATGTTTAACTCTGAGCTCTGGAAAGCTCTCTGGCTCACCCCTGATGTGGTTTAGGCTATTGGTTTCTTGAGCCCACGTATAAGTGGTAGGTGCTTTTAATAACACGGTGAAATGTTTCATAATATATACACAAAATTATTGGTCTTGTTATTCTTTCTATCCCCTTTTGGATCAGGAATTAGGTCTGCATTCCAAATACGACAATTATCATCCATACACTAGTAAAGATACAGTAAAATGGTTGTAGTGTTGAGTCATTAACATACTGAATCCAGATGAGATTAATTTAAAATGGTGAATTTATATGTGATTTGATAAAACAGATTTTAAATAAATTAGTTACATACAATATGCATTCTTGGTGTCTGAATTTTCTACATCGTTTGTCAGTGTTTGGGGAATGGGGAGGTGGTCAAAAGAATCTTGAGTTTAAAGTAATTATATGGTCTCTCATGACCCGGATAAGTTAGCAAAGAAATGCAACACCTCTGTTCTAGGTGTGTTTCTTTCTATTTTAAGTGGGAGAGGCTTTTTGCAACCAAGAAAAGCAGTTACCATTATAGTGATTTGTCTGTGGAGCCTTTTAATCTGTGTTACTTGTGTCATGGTAAGCAGCCAAGCAGTGATAATTTCTATTCAAGTGTCTCATCTACTGTGAAAATCATTCCCTCCTTGTTCATTTAGATTGATCCAAATACTTCCCTTTTATAGATGGGAGAAACGAAATTTTTGCCTGTGTGTATCTCTGAAAAATACATGTGCATGTTGCTGAAGAATTATATTAAGATATGCAGAGATCTGTTAGGGGTAAAGTGCTGAGCTTGGTTTTGTCCCATGTGGATCAACTATGATATTCCATAGGTGTGATCGCAGCTCATTTCATGAGATGCTCGACTATATGTGTAACACTTAATCAGGTAGCTTTTTACTGTATTCCTTAAAGCTCCTGTACTTTATATATATTATATACTGAAAGAACCCCTGTGCATATGTCTGTAATGTAGCAAAAAGCAGTGTTTGTTTCTGTTCTTTAAGTAGTGTTTCCATTTAGTTATGAAGCATACCTTTTGTTTATGTTTTTTGTATTTGATGGAAATGCATGAAATGTAAATATATTTATGCCACAAGGTGATACACGAAGATGCTTAGATAATGCAGTTGACATGAAATATTTTTTCAATGAATTTCTGATTTTTCAGAGAGCTAGGTTATATGAGTGCTTGAGTGAAGACTTGCCAAGGGAACAGGGAAGACTTGGATAAAACTGTGATGGCAGAAGTGAAGGTAGTCAGAGGTAATAGCAGTTCATTTATTTTATTTATATATATATATACACATATATGTATATATTTTTATNTTTTTTTTTTTTAATGAAACAGTTACTGTTATCATCTTAGGTAGACCGTGCTACTCTTAAATAAATAAATAAATGGAATAATCCTTTATTTAGTATGTAAATCAATTCTTTGTGGATACTAATCCTTGAAATGACAAAATGTCTTACCTGCTGATTTGAAATTAGAGTTTATAATGTTTATACCCTTATGTGATTTTTGAACAAAAAGCCCATTGGAATTTCTAAATTAAATGAGAAAATATAATTAATTTTCATTGTGGATTTTTTATTTAATTTGGCTTACTCTATTCTATTTTTTTTCCACATTTAATTCTGTTTCCAGACAGCGTAGTTCAGCCAGATCTTTATTAGCATGAACTGTTTTGTTAAAAAAAAAAATAGTTCTGGAAGGCTTCACGAAGAGAGGAATGCCTTATTTTTCAGGATATGTTTGTACGGATAACCCCTGTCTATTCTGTATCTTTGAGAGCACATGGTAATCTTGTATGAAGTAAGGTTAAAAGGTAAATGGCATGGTACTGTTTCTTTTGGCTATTGCATTAAAGTGTTTGACCTTGAGCAACCTATTTTTATCTTGGGCAGTAAACTGTTTAGTTCTGCTTATCAAAAGAGACTTCACTGCTCTCTTTCCATGCTGCTCTTATCCAAAACATACTGTATCAATCCGGCATCAGTAGACTTTATCAGCAGCAGCCATTATTCTGCTTAGAGATACAGCAGAAAAAAAGTTGATTTATATTGTAACAGCACATTTTATTCACTAAATACTTTCATATATAGTTCTGTGGCTTCCAGTTTCATTATCTAGTTTACATTGTCTTTTGTATTACCTCCTTATTAGCTCGCTCTTTCCCCAGGTTTTAGCTGTTTGACTTAAAATTACTTGTTCTGGTGTCTGCTCTAAAGCGAATTATTTTTAGATGGTTGAAACAATAGCATATCTATCTCTAAAGATAAGATTAGTATGGCAAAGTAAGTATATTTGCAGGTATTGACAGATTTCCTAATTATTTGAGGATGTCTTCAAATCATCGTGGTGATGGTGGTGGTAATTTGAAATTATATGAAGTGTTTGGTTGAAGGGTCGACCTCCCTGCCCCCAGCCTTTAGTTGTCTGTGTGATTTGCCAGGGTGAAGTTCTTCTCATTGGAGTGCTGGCCAGAGGCAAAACTGTATCACTGAAGTGGCTGCAATTCATAATGATGCTCTTGATACTCAACAAACCTCTAACCTGCAGGAAGCTGAGTGAGTTGCTGGGCAGCTGATAATTTGTTCAGGCTTGAATTTGTTTATTGATTTGTTAATTTACATGACACTTTACCATCGTTACTAGAAAACAAATAATGGTACCATAATCAGCCTCCCTGTTTTATGGTTAAATAAGATATTTTATGAAGTCAAAGCAAGAAGGCTAAGTCTAGAGCTTTAGTATTCTTGTGGAAGCTTTCTCTTGAGTACTAGAAATAGCCCTGGTTTGTAGTTTTTGTTTTTTTTTTTTGATTTAGAGTGTTTGTTGCATTGTGCCATTTTCACAGTTCATAGTTGACAGTGGTCACAGAAGGCTGCTCTTCGGTCTCTGAAAAATACAGAGCTAAAGCTCTCAAAGTCCTGCTCAAAAAAACCAAACCAACACAAAATGCTACTTGATGGTCCCATTTTCCTTCGAATGGTCATAATACTTTTTATAAGGACTGACTGAAGCCAGACTCAAAAAGAATCAAAGCTTTTCAGTGGATGCCGGAATCTGAAGACAAGCAAACACTTCAACAAGTCATGTGCACATTCGCATATCTTGCCAAGTTTATTCCAAATCTGTCCTCTGTCAGTTTGCCCCGTCAGACAACCTCTGGAAAATGTTCAGTGACACGGGGTTGAACAAGGCAGGCATTCCTTTAATGAGTTTGATAGGTAACAGTTCTTGGGCTGAAATGCTGCTGCAGCAGCGTTGCTTAACTATCTCATTAATAAAGGCTTGGAGTGAGGAAATAGAAAGCCAATGTTCTTAGTCTCTGAAGATCTTTTAAAATACAAAATAGCTTTGTTTTTCACATGGAAAAAATAGTTCACAATTTAAAAAACCCGCTGATTCCCAAGGTTGTTTTGAGCAGGCTAATCGCTGCGATTTCTCAATACTAATTATGAGCTGTAACCCGAACTTATCAAATGACTAGTTCCAAGTATTGTGGGGTACAGTCAGCGGTGCATCCACTGAGTAAATGCAGAACCCCTGCTACGTTTCCTTGGAACCACAATTGCTAATCACTGCCCTAAGACGGATGATTTAGTAACCATAAAAGACAATCTCTGCTCCTTGTGGCTTTTTCTTTGGGGAGAGACATGCTTTCTATTTTTACCAAGTTTTTGGATCAGATTTCTGCTTCTAAATCGAAGTGGAAATAGCTAGAATTGTGGGAACAAATTCTGGAGAGGTAGTTTGGGTGTTAAATGCTAAAAATACAGAAAAATATATTCATTCCTTCTGTAGGAAATGAGGTTTCATCATACAGCTTTTCTGATCTGTTCCACTCCCAGCCGTTGTGCTAGTTTTATATTCTGTTTCTTTATACATTTTGCATTTGACTGAAGTTACATGCTAAGATATGCAAACATTTACACGCAGATCCTGTGTGCCTTATCTGGGGTTGGTGGCAGTTCTATGTGTGGTCCCACATGAGCTCAGAGAGACTGGACACACAAGTAAGGCCACAGATAAACGTCCTCTTTGGATGCCATCCACAGCTGCTTGTCGCTTTCTCACCCTGAATAGGTGATTTCTCCCTCCAGCCCAGCTGATGTGCTAGCCTGCGACCTGATCAGGCTGATTTTGCCTAAAATGAATTTTAGGAGTAGTCCTGTATATTACCGGCTCAAACAAGTGGGGTGATGGTTTCTGGCGTGGGGAGGGTGACAGCTGGGAAGGGGGAATAGGCATTTCAGCCATCACAGCTGCATAGGGAAAAAGATATCCATCCACAAGCTAGGGAAAGCTTACAGAAGTCTTCAAAAACATGGTCTTAATTTATTTTCCCTTTATTTGATTTTTACATTTGAAATTAGTATTTCAAGTAAATGATGAGAGTGACTGTTTAGAGGGTAGAGACAAGGCCATGACTTGGATGTGAAAAAAATTTGATCCGTTATTGAGGCACTAATAAAACTGATTTGTGAGGTCAATATAATGTGTGAAGTAATTCTAAACTTTCAGAAACCTTAAGGTTTAACGTAAACTAAGTAATAAAATGTTGGTAATCTAAGTAATTATTATTGTTCTTGCAGCTGTTGCTTTTCCTTTCTGGAAAGTTGTCCATTACATACAGTACTTATTTTGTGTAGTATTTTCTTTATGTTACGCATGTGATTAAAAAAGCTAGCCTTTGGCATGCGTATCCAAACCTGCTTTAGGATTTTATTTTTTTTTTAACTGCTAAAGAAGAAAAAAAGAAGTTGCTCTTTAGACTGCAATGGTGAGAAAGCCTTCTCGTTTAAGGGCTGGTTCTTAAACTCATCAATCCAGTAGCTTTGAGTGTACAATAACAACGCTGCTGCCAGTCAATGGTGCAACTGATCTGCTGGGAATTGCTTTTAATTGGAATTGCTTTTAATTTTTTCTTTTCTTCTCTTGCTGCTTGTTTGCGTCATGCCATTGAAGAAACTATAGGTGGTCTGTACTTCAGGATAAAATTCTGTCTTGCCCCTTAACAAAAGTTCTCTTAATGCAGAAGGTTGAATCTGAGGATATCTGTTGAAACTGAAAGCCTGAAGATTTGTGTTGAGGGAAAACCAAATCACCACAAGTCACAGTTTTGATGACATCTCAAGCATCACAGCCCATATATGTGGATTTTAAACTACTGCACTTTCTATACAAAAATATTTCTGTAGTTTTATGACAAGGAAGATTGGTTTGTCATGTAATTGCTGCCATTAATATACAACCCATTCTAGTGAAGTTTAAATGAATATCACTTTCCTTTATAGTTGGTGGACATAACTGAAAGCTATTAAAGCATTTTTAACAAGAAAATTGACATAGACAGAATCTTTTGTAGATAAACTTCACCCTTCCTGTTTTGGATGGAGCAATAAGTTTACCATGGGGCAGATTTAGGAAATAGCTTTCCATCAATTCAGTGTTTTATAAATAAAAAGTTGCAGGGCGAGGTCCTTCCTTTGGCATAAAGCTGATTATTTCCTGTTTAATCCTGAACTGCTGCATTTCAAGTAATGGGAATTTTTTTAGCGTGCATCAGAGAGGAGAGCTTTTAGGATTTTGTTTTCATTTATGATCCTATGAAAATGCAGTTTCTAGACTTCCAGATTATTATAGAATATAGGGAAATTTATAGATATATAAATTGTTGCTATTTCAGTCAATTTTTGGACTTAGCTGCATAGTTGTTTGTTTGTAGCTGGGCATTCTTAAATGTATAGCTGGGTATTCTTAGATGTGAGGTGAAAAGGTGTCATTGATAGATCATGTGGAGATTATCAGTACTCATAGTGAGGTTAAGAAATTCTTGGGTTGTATTTGCTGTGGATTATTTGAATTCAGAATTATCATCTACTTGCAGAAGGCACACTTTTTCTATGAGAAGAATATGTAAGAGGTGGAACTTAAATGAATACTGCTGTTTTACCTAAGGAACACACAGGTTAATGTATGAAGTAACACTACCCTCATCCAACACATCTGTTGTAGAGAAGCCTATGAAATCTGGGCCACACACAAACTGGTCTCCAAGGGCCTGTAGTTGGTGTTAGAATGCTGTTATTATGTGGTCTGATTGGTTTAGTGAAGAATTATCTCCAGTAAACCATGTAACATAATAGTCCTTGCTCTCCCACGTGGGAGCTACTTCTGCTTGACTGAGCAGGACATTTCTTGAAGAAGTAATAATGCGCTTGCTCTTGCCAAAATGTTAAATGAAGTGTATCGTCATGTACATTTCTTGTTGTGTATCAATTCTTGTTCATTTAAACATTCGCTTAAAGTGCCCCACTGTAGTATTAAAAATTATTAAAGTAAATATGTGGATTTCCTAGCATTATATTTAAAGTGAAGTTCTTGTTTCTTATTGAAAACTTATTTTATAGTAATTTTAAAGCAATGGGGAACTATTTGGAAAAATGTAAGCTTTCATAAATGAAAACTGTTGCTGAACTTTCCAGGCATTAATTGCCAAGCAGTACAAGTCATAGCAGTTTAAGGTTTATCTTGCACTGTGTACGTACTTTGCATGTGGTGCTTTCTCTGTTCACTTGGACTTAAAAAGAGAGCTGAGTCAGTTCAATAGCCCCTAGGAGCAGATTTCTGAATGGTACCAGCTTGGCTGGCTTTTGCTGTGGTTGTTCAGAACCCTGTAGCCTTGCTCTACAGACTTATCCTCATAATTGGAGTTGTAAACACTTACTACCTCGCTACCTCTGCTGAGGACCTGTCTTTTTAATTGCTTTTGTTTTTATTATTTGTGGCTCTGCTCACCTGTCATACTGTGCTGGTTTTGGCTGGGATAGAGTTAATTTTCTTCATAGTGGCTGCTATGAGGCTATGTTCTGGATTTGGGTTAAACCATGGCAGATAGAACAGTATCCTGCAGTTCCTGCACACTAGAGCCGGGCAGCAGCAATAGGCTTCAGCCTGTTCAAAGCCCAGGACTTCACTGTCACTGCAGAGGGACATGATATGAAGCAAAGGACTACCCAAATGATGTCCTGAGCTTAAACTGGAGATCCTGATTTCATGCAAGTAAATAAATTGGCCTGCATGTTCTCTTCCCAGTGCATGGAAAAGATCGGAGTTGGATCTCGGGACCCAAGCCAACTCTTTGGGGTTTTCCGCCTTAAAACATAGGTGTACACTCAACAGATTGTAAACTTAGTTATTGAGTTAGTTCCTTTCTTTTGTGTGTAACTGTAAACTCAGTTACTGTAGACATAGATACCATCTACCCCAATTTTACAGAGCACTTCTCTTTTCATACTAGATTTCCACTTTTTAAAGCGGGAAGCCTTGCAGTGCCGTTACTTTACACTGCATCTCCCTCTTTCAAATGAATTTAATCAAAGGAACAAATGAAAACGCAGGCAGGAGATGCCGTCTCCTAGAAGCAAGATGCTGTAGGACCAGCTGAAGAGAAGCATATTGGCCCCGTACAGGGAGCAGTGACTGGATCCTGGAGAGTTCAGAGCTGGGTGGCCTCCCAGGTGCTGTGGCTCCTGGAGCCTGTCGCTGCGGCGCTCACTGTGCTCGCCCACCATTGGCAATCCCAGTCCTTGAGGGAAAAGTGGAGTTTAAATCTGAATTCATGCTTCTTTTAACTGCATCAGCATCTATTCCACATGAGGGACTTCCAGCAGGTCCCATGAGGGACTTTGGTTAGATACTTAGATGCCAAAAACAGTGGGCTTACATTCTGAAAGCTAATTAGGCCTATCAGACCAGGCGCTTGAAACTTCCAGTGGAAAGGGAGGCAGAATTGCATTTAAGTGCAAATAACTTTAATATTTTGCATATCTTCAGTAAGGAGCAAATTAACATGAAATTGTTCATTATTGCATAGTAGATTAAATAACTTGTTTCCCCCAATTTGCATTTCAATGAATATCTAAGTGGTCTATAAACACATTGATTAATGGGTGCAGAAATTATTACACAGATTCAAGGCAAAATTGTTAGTATGTTTTTAAGAAAGGAATAGAGTAGACTTGTTGATATTTTATAATTAAAAATTGTATACCACTATTGTAACCAAGTATTCAATTTGTCGTACGTTAATTCAGCTTTTTGTAACCATGAAAAAGAGTTCATCTCGGTTGAAAACCAATTTTAAATGTCTTGATCATGGGAATTGTCTGCAAGTGGTTTAATGACAGTTTTGAGCATTCTTTGCACTGTGCAGCTATGAATTTCTCTATTGCACTCATAAACATAACAGTACAGTTACACTGGCACCGCAGTAATGAAAATTTCTCTGTACTCTTTCAGTAGAGAATTAGCTTATTTTATTTGAGGAGAGTAAGTTTTGGGTAGGTTAATAAAGTCTAATTTGCATGGTTGGGAAAAATCGAAGGTAGGATGTAAATAAATTAAAAAGTAGTGATTTGGGGAGAGGTAATAGTTCCTTTTAAAAGATTATTTGGCAACGAGAATACTTCGATACCAGCAATACTGAAGCCCTTCCGTTTACAGTAGTTTCCCAATTTGCTGGAGCTTACAGACACAGTTATAATGCAAAAATCTTACCACGTGTGTAGTCAGCTCAGAGCAAGGTCTACATTACAAAATCTTTAGCGTAGCTCTCCGTTAGGAATATAAGAAAAATTATACCTCAGTCTATCTACTGGTGCCAGAAAAACAGGCACAGATATGGCTGTGTTAACAGAGGAGTGCTTTGTCAGGCTTATTTGAGGTCTGCTGAGGCGGGGAAATAAGAAGCTGTACCACCAGAGGGCTATACCAGCCTGGCTGTAGTGGTTTAGCTGGGGGAACTAAAGCCGTTACCTCCGTTTGGTGTAGAGGAACCCTGGGGCTTCAGTGAAGCAAGAGAGATTTCAGGCAGTTTGCTCTTTCATTCACGGGGTGTCCGGAGGGGATACGGTATGGATTTCAAACCTGTGCTCTGCAAGTTCAAGCTCTGCCTTTGTCAGAAATCAAGCAGCTACCAGTGAGCGTGTTGCTGCTTTCTTCCTTGCACGAGGGATTTGATACTTGTGGGAAATGTGCCCTTTCTGCCTTCTGAAAGAAAATATATTAAATGAATACTTGCATGAATCACAGATACAAGAGTGTGATTGCTGGGCATGTTGGATCTTCTCAAAGGTGAGTTAGTACCTCAGGGTTGCGGGCTGTGGAACGTGATTTCTGAGCCGCAACCCAACTCCTTACCCCGTGTGAACTGAGCCTTGAGGGTCTTTGGCCTTCTGGGTGAGGAGCTGAGAGCAGGCATCTCGGCAGATGAGCACTGACTCCTGAGCACTGATGGTATATGACTGTGTACAGAGCGGGTGCAGAGCTGCTCAGGGAGCAGCACGGTGTTGCTGTGAAGAAAGAATGCTGGTGGAGGTGAGAGAGCATTAGACGGATCTGTGAAAGTATGGAACGATAAGCACACTCATGAAAATGCAGAAAATATTGTGAAGAAGAAGAAGGAGGGATGGGAAATTACAGATTAAATCATGGGCATCAATTTCACTTCCTAAGTCTCTTGATGATTGCTATTCCAGGGGCTTTTGCCTCTTGAACACTCATAAAGCCAAAAGCATTCAAAAAAGGTGCCACAGCCATATTCATTCAAAAACATAGCTGGAGGAGATAGTTAATTTTGTCTACCTTTGTGTAAAATAAAGCCACTTAATAGATCAGTTCTCCCAGAAATGAGAAGTGAAGATTCAGTTGAGTCTTTTCTGAGGTGGAGAGGATAAATTTGCATCTCCTGTTTGCTGCTCAGTTCTACTTTCTACCAGCTGTGGATGTGGAGGATACGAAGGCTAACTTGTAGCCTGGTCAGACCAGGCTTCCTGAGAGTCTACAGTTATCAGGGAACTTCTCTCTTGTTTCCCTCTTCTTCAAAGACTGCTTAGAGCAGAAGCTGTAGTTTTGGCTGGTCTGAGAGAACCTGAAGAAGTTAAAGACCATTTTTCTGCACAGACTGTAGATCTAAGTTGAGGAAAACACTATGGTTTGAAATAAGGGTTGCAAATATCTCCATTTTAACTACACCGTTTCTTTGAGTATTGTGTCCACTCTTGCACTTGAAATGAAGCTGCTTTTTGGTCAGGTATACAAGATTTTGAGACCCAGTTGACAAAGGTGTTGACTTTTCTGCAGGCTGTAGTCACGTACAGGGGAGGACATCTTAATTTCTGCAGAGGTTTTGTCATTACTGTTGATGTTGTCCAACAGCTCTGTTGCGCAAAATACATGGGCAGCTCTGGAACAGTTTTGGAGAAGAACGTGAGGCTGTTCTAGGCAGAGAGGAAATGACATGTCAGTGAGTAGTAGACATGTCATTAAGATATTCNTATTGGTTTAGTGAAGAATTATCTCCAGTAAACCATGTAACATAATAGTCCTTGCTCTCCCACGTGGGAGCTACTTCTGCTTGACTGAGCAGGACATTTCTTGAAGAAGTAATAATGCGCTTGCTCTTGCCAAAATGTTAAATGAAGTGTATCGTCATGTACATTTCTTGTTGTGTATCAATTCTTGTTCATTTAAACATTCGCTTAAAGTGCCCCACTGTAGTATTAAAAATTATTAAAGTAAATATGTGGATTTCCTAGCATTATATTTAAAGTGAAGTTCTTGTTTCTTATTGAAAACTTATTTTATAGTAATTTTAAAGCAATGGGGAACTATTTGGAAAAATGTAAGCTTTCATAAATGAAAACTGTTGCTGAACTTTCCAGGCATTAATTGCCAAGCAGTACAAGTCATAGCAGTTTAAGGTTTATCTTGCACTGTGTACGTACTTTGCATGTGGTGCTTTCTCTGTTCACTTGGACTTAAAAAGAGAGCTGAGTCAGTTCAATAGCCCCTAGGAGCAGATTTCTGAATGGTACCAGCTTGGCTGGCTTTTGCTGTGGTTGTTCAGAACCCTGTAGCCTTGCTCTACAGACTTATCCTCATAATTGGAGTTGTAAACACTTACTACCTCGCTACCTCTGCTGAGGACCTGTCTTTTTAATTGCTTTTGTTTTTATTATTTGTGGCTCTGCTCACCTGTCATACTGTGCTGGTTTTGGCTGGGATAGAGTTAATTTTCTTCATAGTGGCTGCTATGAGGCTATGTTCTGGATTTGGGTTAAACCATGGCAGATAGAACAGTATCCTGCAGTTCCTGCACACTAGAGCCGGGCAGCAGCAATAGGCTTCAGCCTGTTCAAAGCCCAGGACTTCACTGTCACTGCAGAGGGACATGATATGAAGCAAAGGACTACCCAAATGATGTCCTGAGCTTAAACTGGAGATCCTGATTTCATGCAAGTAAATAAATTGGCCTGCATGTTCTCTTCCCAGTGCATGGAAAAGATCGGAGTTGGATCTCGGGACCCAAGCCAACTCTTTGGGGTTTTCCGCCTTAAAACATAGGTGTACACTCAACAGATTGTAAACTTAGTTATTGAGTTAGTTCCTTTCTTTTGTGTGTAACTGTAAACTCAGTTACTGTAGACATAGATACCATCTACCCCAATTTTACAGAGCACTTCTCTTTTCATACTAGATTTCCACTTTTTAAAGCGGGAAGCCTTGCAGTGCCGTTACTTTACACTGCATCTCCCTCTTTCAAATGAATTTAATCAAAGGAACAAATGAAAACGCAGGCAGGAGATGCCGTCTCCTAGAAGCAAGATGCTGTAGGACCAGCTGAAGAGAAGCATATTGGCCCCGTACAGGGAGCAGTGACTGGATCCTGGAGAGTTCAGAGCTGGGTGGCCTCCCAGGTGCTGTGGCTCCTGGAGCCTGTCGCTGCGGCGCTCACTGTGCTCGCCCACCATTGGCAATCCCAGTCCTTGAGGGAAAAGTGGAGTTTAAATCTGAATTCATGCTTCTTTTAACTGCATCAGCATCTATTCCACATGAGGGACTTCCAGCAGGTCCCATGAGGGACTTTGGTTAGATACTTAGATGCCAAAAACAGTGGGCTTACATTCTGAAAGCTAATTAGGCCTATCAGACCAGGCGCTTGAAACTTCCAGTGGAAAGGGAGGCAGAATTGCATTTAAGTGCAAATAACTTTAATATTTTGCATATCTTCAGTAAGGAGCAAATTAACATGAAATTGTTCATTATTGCATAGTAGATTAAATAACTTGTTTCCCCCAATTTGCATTTCAATGAATATCTAAGTGGTCTATAAACACATTGATTAATGGGTGCAGAAATTATTACACAGATTCAAGGCAAAATTGTTAGTATGTTTTTAAGAAAGGAATAGAGTAGACTTGTTGATATTTTATAATTAAAAATTGTATACCACTATTGTAACCAAGTATTCAATTTGTCGTACGTTAATTCAGCTTTTTGTAACCATGAAAAAGAGTTCATCTTGGTTGAAAACCAATTTTAAATGTCTTGATCATGGGAATTGTCTGCAAGTGGTTTAATGACAGTTTTGAGCATTCTTTGCACTGTGCAGCTATGAATTTCTCTATTGCACTCATAAACATAACAGTACAGTTACACTGGCACCGCAGTAATGAAAATTTCTCTGTACTCTTTCAGTAGAGAATTAGCTTATTTTATTTGAGGAGAGTAAGTTTTGGGTAGGTTAATAAAGTCTAATTTGCATGGTTGGGAAAAATCGAAGGTAGGATGTAAATAAATTAAAAAGTAGTGATTTGGGGAGAGGTAATAGTTCCTTTTAAAAGATTATTTGGCAACGAGAATACTTCGATACCAGCAATACTGAAGCCCTTCCGTTTACAGTAGTTTCCCAATTTGCTGGAGCTTACAGACACAGTTATAATGCAAAAATCTTACCACGTGTGTAGTCAGCTCAGAGCAAGGTCTACATTACAAAATCTTTAGCGTAGCTCTCCGTTAGGAATATAAGAAAAATTATACCTCAGTCTATCTACTGGTGCCAGAAAAACAGGCACAGATATGGCTGTGTTAACAGAGGAGTGCTTTGTCAGGCTTATTTGAGGTCTGCTGAGGCGGGGAAATAAGAAGCTGTACCACCAGAGGGCTATACCAGCCTGGCTGTAGTGGTTTAGCTGGGGGAACTAAAGCCGTTACCTCCGTTTGGTGTAGAGGAACCCTGGGGCTTCAGTGAAGCAAGAGAGATTTCAGGCAGTTTGCTCTTTCATTCACGGGGTGTCCGGAGGGGATACGGTATGGATTTCAAACCTGTGCTCTGCAAGTTCAAGCTCTGCCTTTGTCAGAAATCAAGCAGCTACCAGTGAGCGTGTTGCTGCTTTCTTCCTTGCACGAGGGATTTGATACTTGTGGGAAATGTGCCCTTTCTGCCTTCTGAAAGAAAATATATTAAATGAATACTTGCATGAATCACAGATACAAGAGTGTGATTGCTGGGCATGTTGGATCTTCTCAAAGGTGAGTTAGTACCTCAGGGTTGCGGGCTGTGGAACGTGATTTCTGAGCCGCAACCCAACTCCTTACCCCGTGTGAACTGAGCCTTGAGGGTCTTTGGCCTTCTGGGTGAGGAGCTGAGAGCAGGCATCTCGGCAGATGAGCACTGACTCCTGAGCACTGATGGTATATGACTGTGTACAGAGCGGGTGCAGAGCTGCTCAGGGAGCAGCACGGTGTTGCTGTGAAGAAAGAATGCTGGTGGAGGTGAGAGAGCATTAGACGGATCTGTGAAAGTATGGAACGATAAGCACACTCATGAAAATGCAGAAAATATTGTGAAGAAGAAGAAGGAGGGATGGGAAATTACAGATTAAATCATGGGCATCAATTTCACTTCCTAAGTCTCTTGATGATTCCTATTCCAGGGGCTTTTGCCACTTGAACACTCATAAAGCCAAAAGCATTCAAAAAAGGTGCCACAGCCATATTCATTCAAAAACATAGCTGGAGGAGATAGTTAATTTTGTCTACCTTTGTGTAAAATAAAGCCACTTAATAGATCAGTTCTCCCAGAAATGAGAAGTGAAGATTCAGTTGAGTCTTTTCTGAGGTGGAGAGGATAAATTTGCATCTCCTGTTTGCTGCTCAGTTCTACTTTCTACCAGCTGTGGATGTGGAGGATACGAAGGCTAACTTGTAGCCTGGTCAGACCAGGCTTCCTGAGAGTCTACAGTTATCAGGGAACTTCTCTCTTGTTTCCCTCTTCTTCAAAGACTGCTTAGAGCAGAAGCTGTAGTTTTGGCTGGTCTGAGAGGACCTGAAGAAGTTAAAGACCGTTTTTCTGCACAGACTGTAGATCTAAGTTGAGGAAAACACTATGGTTTGAAATAAGGGTTGCAAATATCTCCATTTTAACTACACCGTTTCTTTGAGTATTGTGTCCACTCTTGCACTTGAAATGAAGCTGCTTTTTGGTCAGGTATACAAGATTTTGAGACCCAGTTGACAAAGGTGTTGACTTTTCTGCAGGCTGTAGTCACGTACAGGGGAGGACATCTTAATTTCTGCAGAGGTTTTGTCATTACTGTTGATGTTGTCCAACAGCTCTGTTGCGCAAAATACATGGGCAGCTCTGGAACAGTTTTGGAGAAGAACATGAGGCTGTTCTAGGCAGAGAGGAAATGACATGTCAGTGAGTAGTAGACATGTCATTAAGATATTCCCTAATTAAGTATAATTTCATCCACACCCAGAGTTCAGATGGACAGCAAAGTTTTGGTGACGGTGTTTTCCACCCATCAGCCAAGCAATTCAGTATGTTTTCTTTCAGGTGCTTACTCCTGCCCTTTTTTCTTCAGCATCAGAGGTTAATGTCCCAAAGCTGAGCTGGGAGAAGCATGAGGCATCCTTCATCTCTTCCATGTCAATGTCATACATTGTAATTTAAGTCACTGTTGATGGCACTTTGAGGTTAACTTTGCACAGATGCAGATTAAGGAGTTCTCAAAAGTTTTGTTCTACTTGGTGAATTCTAGGACATCTCTACTAATGTAGCTAAATCTGGAAGTAAATGTCTATTGGCTATATTTAAAAGTTCTAAGAGCAAATTTTGGTTTAGTTTTCTCAAAGATATGAGGAGTATTCACTAATACTAATACGTGAGGTAGGTGCGTTGCGCCTTTGGATTTGCCTGTAGACAAAGCCTAAGTGCGTGCACAGAGAAGAGCTGACCTCAGCTAGAGCTTCTATGCTATTGTCCTGTAGGAATAAAAAGAACAAAACTGCTATGAATGTAATATAAAAGTAGGCAGACTTGTGATCCTCTGACCTCACAGATGCCAGATGTGCTGATTTTGGAAAACTCTTCAAAGACAACCTGATTTCAGCCTATATACTTCTNATATATCAGGAAGAATAATCATGTCGTTTGTATCATTCCCTTTCTTGTTTTTCAATATAAAAGCATTATTTCTTCTTTCCCCACACATGGAATCATTTTCAGTTTTTAGTTCCAGATGTTTACAGATGAGCTTTCCATGGTCTGAGCTCAAAATCAGTATCAGCTGGAATTTTAAAGCTATTTTCAAACCTTGTTGGGTCACAGGTTCTTCCAGTATTCTTCTCCAACAGAGAACTTCTTTGCTTGTTTGGAGTCTTTTCTGCAGTTTTCTTTCTTCCTTAAGCATCGCTTTCTCTGCTTATTTTCTAGAAATAGCTGCTACCTCTTCTGTGGAGAAGATGGATTTTAATATGCCATGCCACCATCCTTTTTTTTCTCAAGAGCTTCGAGTTCTTTCACAATTTTTTCATGCCGTTGACTGTATATTTTTTCATAGCTGATTAAGCTGTAATTAATGCTCTTCTGTAATTGATATTCTTGTAATTGATAGTCACTACTCCCTTCAGCAAAGCATAGTAACTTCTAGGATTGGTAGTCGTGCACTGGCCTTGGATATAAACTGGTTTGTGAAGTTATTTCCACTTCAGGAGTGTGGCTCACGGTTCTTTCAGTTGCGCTGATGCGTCTGGTTTTAGAATTGAATTACTGAATCACTTTAATTGGGGGGGGG
>VXBJ01003148.1:119139-129912 GCA_013400055.1 Nycticryphes semicollaris | reverse complement strand
GGAAGTAATTTTAAAAGGGATCATCTCGGTGATGCAATTTACGTCGCAGCTATACAAATAGGTTTAGCAGCACAATTGAGGAGGAGGCAGATTGCACCGGGAGGATCAGCATTAGCAGCTGGGGCAGAAAGCTTGGGGAGGGAGAATTGCTCAATTGTTGTTAGAGGAGCTGAGCCGTTTCCTTTGTTTTCTGTTGGTAGAACTGCCTTCCTGCTCCACCTTCGCCCTCTGCCCCTATTCTAGGTCAATTTTATTTTATTTATTATTTTTTTTCAGTCTTTTGTCAGAAAGGATTGAAAATGTTCACCTCATGTAGGAAAGCTTTTAGTTGCCAGATTGTTGTGACAGCAGTGACTTCTGGCTCCAGACGCAGCAACAATGATGGCTCTTGAGTCTCCTCCAAGTCTTCTTTTCTGAAAGTTTTGAAGAAAAATGTGCTTAGATTGAGCCAATGTTTATATGCAACGGGTCAGAGAATTTAATCTGGGTTACTTCTTTGTGGTGTGTGAGAGAAATAGCAGATAGTGCTATTTGCCATTAATTCGAAGACCAATTAAAAGGAGATCATGTCCTTCAGCTGCAGCTTTGGGTGCCTCCCTGTGCAGAAGACGGGGCGATGTGTCTGTGCTCTCTATTAGTATCAGGGTTTCACTGGTGCTGGTGTCGCACAGCATCCTCTACCAGCTTTGTTCACCTGTAGATGATCATTCACACATCCTTGGTCTGACCACTTCAAAGGTGATAAAATAGGACAAATAGACACGCAATAAGGAAAAAAAAAGAGAAAGTTTTTTAACTATTTCCTCTGGCTCTGGGGAGAAAAAACCTTCCAGAAACAATTCTGTGAAGGTGCTAGCAAGCACGCTGCAAGTACTTGAAAGGCAGGAGTTACCCAAAGTGAAATACCATCTGTCTGTCATCTGGCTAATCAGAGACAGCAATTCTTCCTGAGCTTTTGCCTTGGAAAGAGTCAGAAAAAAAAATTTAAAAAAAAAAGAAACCCAATTTTGCTCTGTTTGAAGTTCTCGCAGCAAGTACCGTGTTTCACTTGCTGTGGAACACGAACTCTGAGAGTCTGGGTTTCATGCTGGTGTTTTACTACCAAAGAACTAAACATACAAAGCAGGAAACAAACCCCCTCTCAGAAAAAACAACATGTCACGTGGACACCATTTCCATGCTTCAGGTGTTTTGCTGTGCTTCAGTTGGCTTTGGGCTGAACTCTTCTCTTCGACTTCTTAATCTCTATTGAAAATCAGTTTCTTCCAAAAGGCTTTCAGTTATTTGCCAACCAGTGTTTGAAAAGCAGGTCTCGTTATAAACTACTACTATAGAATGTACTATCAAACGTTTGAGAACTGTCTTTATTAAAAGTATCATATTAAATCATTGTGTTTGTGGGAATAGTTTAATTTGTGTGCAGAATGTTTTGGGCCTTTTTTTTTCCTACTTCTCTGACATGAATATTCTTGAATTGCCCTCGGTGGTGGTGTTTGGGTTGGGTTTGTTTGGTTTTTTCTTTGTTTTTTTACTACTGAGGAATTACACAGTTGTATCAGTTGTGTCCACAATATAGATAAATGTGGGAGGAAGGGGTCATACATTTCTGTAAAAAGAAACAGTTCTAACACAAGCACACAATGCTGAAAGATAAACATACTTTGAGGAATATCAATACTTTTTTTTTTTATTATTCCTAAAAAATAATGAGATATAAAGCTTGTTTTCATTCAAAAAGCCCTTTGATTTTCTACATGGGAATTGGCCTAGAGAGGTATGCAAATGAACTGCATCTGGCCGCTGGAAGACTTTGGCAAGTTCCTTTGTTGGTGGGTGTTTAGATTAATAACCTTAGCTGGAATCTGAAAAGTTTTAAAAATTTGAAAGGCCTCTGACTGGCTTTGAAAACCACCTTAGAGCCTGCTCAGATGTTCGCTTGAAAAACAGTTGCTGTGATAACAAGAAGTTGTTTCTTCTCTACTGTGGTACACAACTGACTTGCAAGCTCTCTGTTCCTGGCTGTGCAAGATCAGACGGGTTCATGTAAACCCTTGCCAGGATTTCTCTTCTCCTTAGTGGCTAAATCACCAATGCAGTCAAACTAATTAAAGTCATATTTGCCAAGGACTTCTCTGAGAAACAGATATCCAACAAACAAACATAATTTGGTGAAACTACTTAAACACAACTTGTATTAGGAGAGATTACAAACTAAGTTACTGGTGCTTTGTATAAAGATTGAGGCTGCTAGATGTGACACAGTTAATTTTACATATATTTGCAATGAAGATCTGGTTTAGCATTTGCACTTTACTCTGCCATTATTCATTAAATATTGCTGCAAGAGGAACTTGGTAACTCTTTTTAAGGGATTTCTTCCAATAAGAATTTTGTCTTGTGTCCAGATAGTTCTGAACTAGTTACACTTATAATTGCACAGGTCAGAAGAAAGGAAGAGGCAAACACCTTTTACAGTTGAAATTCCCCTTTAATCCAATATTTTTTGTTTAGTTTGAATCTGCAGCAGCACCTGACTCGAGGATCTGATGAACTAATGTAAAGAACTGGGCATTTAATCTTTTTTTTCTGCAATGTGTTGTTTCTAGGTCTACAGACAAGACTGTGAAACCTTTGGCATGGTAGTGAAGATGCTGATTGATAAAGATCCATCACTAGAGAAGTCCATTCAGTTTGCCCTGAGGCAGAATTTGCACGAAATAGGTGAGCGATGCATTGAAGAACTCAAAAATTTCATTGCTCAGTACGATGCTGCCAATCAAGACCTATCAGAAGCCTACAAAGAGGGCTCCTACTAAGGACAAGAATATGCTTTTAGATCCTCTGCATCGTGTATGCCATAATACTTTTCTTTTTTTTTTTTGTGGGGAAAGAGGAGATCCTGCTGGGGATTGGAACCCAAGGCCTGTGCTCCTTCGTAGTAGCTCAGGTGGCCACATCTGGCTCGCTGTTCTCTCCGCGTTTGTATTCTTCTACCTGTCCTGGTTGGCGTATATTCCTTTGAAAGGATGTTTCTTCTCAAAAATGCTGTAAAGTGACAAACTATTTTTGAAACTTTTCCATAGTTACCTAGGAAAAAAAAAATCAATCCGATGTCCGTACACTTACGTTTTGATGTTTATAAGTGTAACTTCAAACACTTGTATTTTTTATTAAAATAACAAGAAGCGGCTCTTCATTCCTCAACTTATGCAGAAATAAGTCTTGTTTTCATATATACAATAGGAAGGGAAGACTTGCAAAAAATTGTTTGCAACTATGATTTAAATTATTTGTTATAGTTTAAAATTAAACTTCAGATTCATTCTGTAAAATTACATCAGGGGTTACCTCTAGTCTCCGACTGCCAGAACAGCTCAAAGTGTTGTATTTTTGCTCTGAATACAGGTTCTACAAATGCCTTCTAAATTTTGATGTTTTCCATATCATGAGTCGTTACTAGTAAGCAGTATTATGTTAGGACTAATTTAATTTTTTGTTAATATTTGCAACTACAGAGTTCTTTGGTTATGGTTTTGACTACCACCTTCTAGAGTGTGACTGCCGGCAGCCTCTGAGCAGGGAAAGGTCCCTTCTCTTACTCTCTGCGTCTCTCCGCCCTCACCCCTTTCCCACCACTTTTCATCCATCAGTTTAGATAATTAAGAGGCTGCGTGTAATCTTGACATTCGACACCAAGAAGGAGCAGGGATTTTGGGGTGGCAAAATGGGGCAAGGAAAGCAAGCGGGACCATCTCATTATGAAATCCAAGTTGCTTTGGGTTGAGCCCGAAGGCCCCAAATTCCTCATTGTTTCCAACCTTGGTGGTGCTGCGTAATGACGCTTTTGGAGCTGAGGGAGTGACTCGTAGTTGAGGAGAGTCGAGAGGCTGCCAGCACTTCACGATTGCTTTTCAGAGGTGAAAAGTACTTAGGACTCATCGGTGGCTTCCCGACTCTTGGATTGTGTACAGCTTTATATTTAATAATGAATGGCTTCTATGAACGTTTTAGAAAAGAGAGTTTGAGACATAATCACAAAGAGGTAAGTGTAGGCATGATTGTTTTGTATACATTTGCATTTAGAAACACGTGAAAGGCTGCAAAAGGACTAATGACTCAAGTTCACTGTTTCCAAAGTCCCCACAGTATTTTGAAATGAAAAGGTTGGTGAACTCAGCCCCGTTACCAAGATTCTGCCGCTTCTCAGATTTCATCAGAATGGTTTGCAGAAAAAGAAATGAAATAGCCATGATTTTTGCATGTACTAGGCACTGTATGTATCACAGCATCTTATACATGCAAATATTAACTCTGGTACATTAAATATGTGTTACATCAGATTCCTGAGATGTCTGATTAGTTTTAATGTCAGTAGGGTGCGGTTTTGCAGTTGGCTTTTATTGGTTTCTGAGAGTTCACGTTACTCGAAGGAGATGACCTCCCACTTACCTTGTTGGCTCTTGGGATTGTGTGGGCTGCAGAGGGAGTGGGAATCAGCTCATGGATGCTACAGGATGCTAATTTGGGGAGGTAGAGAAGGGCAGAGAAGGTGGCCTGTTGTGGCAACCAGCAGCTAGAGCTGACCCACCCCTTCTGGCAAGAGCCTGCTTTAGCGAGATCAGTTGCGAAACCATGGATGAAGTCTCCCCTGGGGCAGAAGAGCAGCTACAGCACTTCACTGCTCGCCTACAGGGCTGAGAGCCTTCAGGGTGTTACATCACAGTTTCTGGTTTTGGGTTAGAAATGCTAATGAAAATACTACTGAAATCGTGTTTAATATATTTTTGATTAAAGAAGTCCATTATTACTGTACAGTTTGTTAGGAGCCTCCTTTGTTAGAAGCCTGATTAAATTTACTCAGATAAAAGTATCTGATTTTTCGAGTGTTTTTCTGTGAAGTAAGACCTAAGCTTACAGTCACGGAATCATGGAGTATCTCAAGTTGGAAGGGACCCATGAGGATCATCAGGTCCAACTCCCTGCTCTGCACGGGACTGTCTAATGCTAAACCATATGACACCATATGACATATGAAACCTGGACAACCATATTGTCCAGGTGCTCCTTGAACTCTGCCAGGCTTGGGGCCATGACCACTTCCCTGGGGAGCCTGTTCCAGTAACCGACCATCCTCTCAGTGAAGTACCTTTTCCTTGTCCAATCTGAAATTACCCCGATACAGCTTTCCTATTTCCTTGTGTTCTGTCACTGGTCACCAGGGAGAGGAGATCAGCAGCTCCCCTTCCACTGCCCCTCGTGAGGAAGATGTAGACTGCAATGAGGTCACCTCTCAACATTCTGACCAAGACAAGTGACCTCAACCACTCCCTGTAAGTCTTGCCCTCAAGACCTTTCACCATCTTGCTCACCTTTCTCTGGACACAGTCCAGTAGTTTCAAATCCTCCTTGTACTGAGGCACCCAAAATTGCACACAGTGCTTGAGGTGGGGCTGCACCAGTAGAGGTGGACAATTGCCTCCTTCAGCCGGCCAGTGATGCTGTGCTTGATGTACCCCAGGACACAGTTGGCCATTGTGGCTGCCAGGGTGCACCATTGACTCATGTTCAACTTGCCAACAACCCAGACCCCCAGATCTTGTGATTTTGTAGCTTAGTGGGTAGTATTGGTGATAGGAGGATGGTTGGACTAGATGATCTTGTAGGTCCTTTCCAACCTTGTGTTTTTATGACTTCTATGATCTCTTTCCACAGGGCTGCTCTCCAGCCTCTCATCCCCCAGTTTGCAGGTATAACCAGGATTACCCCATCCCAGGTGGAGAATCTGACGCTCTTGTTAAATGTCATATGGTTGGCGATTGCCCAGCTCTCTCGTTTGTCCAGATCTTTTTGGTGAGGCCTCTCTGCCCTTGAGGGAGTCTGCAGCTTCTCCTAGTTTAGTATCATCAGCAGACTTCATGTGCATTCAACTCCTGTGTCTGTGTGATTTATAGAAATATTAAAGAGCGCTGGCCCTAAAAGTGAGCCCTGGGGAACCCCACCGGTGACTGGCCACCAGTCTGATGTAACCCCACTTACTAGAATTCTTTGAACCTGACCTCCCAACCAATATTCTTGGGCTTGTTAGATGAGTTCATAGGTCAAGAAGGTCTTTCAAAAGCCTGTTAGGTTGTCCTTACCTTAACCTGACTTTTCTATGGATTAAATCTTACTCATGAACTAAGGAGCTTTAAATTTTTTATAAATGCTGATTATGTGAAGGGTTTTAAGTCCCATTAATGAGTAATAGGTAACTGGTTTTCTGTTTAATACTTGTCTTTATGTTAAGGCTATGTAATGGGTTGCACTTGGGGTCACAACAACCACATGAAGCACTACAGGCTTGGAGAAAAGTGGCTGGAGAGCTCCCTGGCAGAAAAGGACCTGGGGGTTCTAATTGACAAGCGGCTGAACATGAGCCAGCAGTGTGCCCAGGTGGCCAAGAAGGCCAATGGCATCCTGGCTTGTATAAGAAATAGTGTGACCAGCAGAAGTNTTTAAGAGTTGTCTAGATGTGGTGTATAGGGGATATGGTGTGTAGGGGAGAACTTTGTAGAGTAGGGCTGATGGTTGGACTTGATGATCTCAAGGGTCTTTTCCAACCTGAATGATTCTATGATTTTATTACTGTGCAGATACCATTAAAAGAATAAAAAGGGAAGAGGAAAAGGAAGGAGAAGAGCGTTGGCAATGCAGTGCTATCTGCCATTTCTGGAGCAGTTCTGAAGGGCTCTGTAACCTCCCTGGCAGAGCTGAGGGACAGCACAAGCAGCTGAGGTGAAAATCAGCAATAAAACCACTGCAGATACGAATCGGGTGAAAGCCCTGTATCAGTGAAGGACCTGTTGTCAGTCTAGGGTTTTCTCTTTCGCTGAGGCTAATGTATAGCCCCAGTGGTTCCATCATGAAGGTTGTACTGGGTTTGGCTGGTATGGAGGTGCTGGTGCTGTGCTTCGGGTTTGTGACGAAAGTGCGGGGATTTGTGTTGGCAGCACAGGGATGTTTTAGTTACTGCTGAGCAGCAGCACTTCTCACCCCACCAGAGGATGGGCAGGAGGTTGGGAAGGGACACAGCTGGGACAGCTGTCCCCCAACTGACCAAAGGGACGACCCAGACCATGTCATGTTGTGCTCAGCCATAAAATTGGGGTGGAAGTTTGCAGGGGGGGAGGGAGAGGCTGCTGTTGTTCAGGGACTTGGGGCTGGGGATCGGTTGGGTGGTGCTGAGCAACAGGGTGCGGGTTGTGCCAGTTGGGAATTTTCTGTTTGGGGTTTTTGTGGTTGGGGTTGTTTTGTTGGGTTTGTTTTTTCTTTTGTTGTTTTGTTTGGGGGTTTGTTGGTTGTTTTTTCATGTTTTTTTTTGTTTGTTTGTTTGGGTTTTTTTTTTTTTTTACACTTATTAAACTGTCTTTATCTCAACCCATGAGTTTTTTCCTACTTTTACTCTTTTAGTTCTCTGCCCCGTCCCACTTGGGCGGGTAGTGAGTAGCTGCTGTGTGATGCTTGGGTGCCTACCAGGGTGTAAGCTCTGCTTGGAATCCAGGTGCTACTTCTGATAACACAAACCAGAATTTACAGCTTTGGTGACTGGATCCGAGTCCTGTGCTGGTACCAGAAACTATATCCCATACCATTCTCTTACTTATTTAAGGTGGAGGAATCAATTAGAAACATTCCTCACAATAAGTGGTCAAAAATAGTGAAGTAGAAATTGTTTGTGTCAAGCTGAAAAAAATGAAAGTTGTACAGTCACCTTCAGTGTGGAATTTTTTAAGTGGATAAAACCAGAGGTCAGCTCCTCTTTCATTGAGCGTGGTTACAAGCACCTGTGAACTCCTCCCCTGATGCGAAAGTCTCCTGTAGCAATCCATTCCTCAGCAAAACAAAACTTGCAGCTTTCTCTAAGTCTTCTAATGCTCTTTGTCACTTGTGGTCCTGCAGCCCAGCACAAGGAAGGGAGCTGAATGTGCCTCAGAGCAGCAGTGTCTAAACCCGCTGCCTCACCACCGGAAGGCAAGGACACTTTAGTCTGGAGAAGAGAAGGCTGAGGGGAGACTTTATTAACGCTTTTAAGTATCTGAAGGGTGGGCTGAAGGAAGATGGAGCTGGACTCTTTTCAGTGGTTCCCAGTGACAGGATGAGGGACAACAGGCACAAGCTGGAACATAAGTTCCATTTTAACATGAGAAAAAACTTCTTTCTGCTGAGGGTGACAGAGCACTGGAACAGGTTGCCCAGGGAGGTTGTGGAGGCCCCTTCTCTGGAGACCTTCAAGACCCACCTGGATGCAGCCCTGAGTGATGTGCTCTGGGCAATCCTGCTTTAGCAGGGGAGTTGGACTAGATGATCTCTAGAGGTCCCTTCCAACTCTGATGGTCCTGTGATTCCGTGACACTGGCACACGGCTCCTACCGTGCCCCGAGGCATCAGCCTTCGCTGAGTCTGGTCTGGAGTGAGAACAGGTGGGAGCTCCCGCCTGGGCCTGGGAGAATTACGGCTGTTCAGCGAGAGAGCAGCGCTGTGTACGGGAGGGTTGCAACCCCCTTGCACAGACAAACGTGCCTCTCCATTTTCCAGCTGAAAACCAGCGATATTTTCAGTGGTGGCGGGACAGGGGAGAGTGTTGTTATTTTCATCACTCGTTTTGAAGTGCCCAGAGCCCTTGCAGGAGCAGGGAGTTCACAGCGCCCCAGCAATGGCACCCTCAGCCCTGAGTCATCCTTGGGTTTTGTGTCAGGGCAAGGGGAAGAGATCCATCCTTCAGCTCATTTATTTGAGGTTCAGAAGGAAGTAATAGGAAAATTAACTCTGAAGACGGTTTACAAATGATGTGCTTTAGAGACCTGTGTTGAATAGCTGGGGATTTCTTTTAAAGTATTAAATACTGACAAGCAACTAATAATCTCTGGAAAACTTCTATCATCTAGTACTTCCTAAGACACTGCACTTTGGGAGCGTACACGTGCTGTATCGCGGGAGACAGTGCAGGAATTACTGGTGGAGGTAGATACTTCTCCACAGGAGCGCTACTTGCTGTGAGAGGGACACAGCAGTGGCAGCACACCAGTTCGATTCCGAGGATCCTGGTTCCCTCTATCATCAGGAGGAAATGGGCACAAACCTGAACATACGAAGTTTCGTCTAAACAGGAGGAGGAACTTCTTTACTCTGAGAGTGGCAGAGCGGTGGTACAGGCTGCTCAGAGAGGTGGTGGAGTCTCCATGTCTGGAGACATCCAAAACCTGCCTGGACAAGTTCCTGTGCAACCTGCTCCAGGTGGACCTACTTTGGCAGGTGGGGGGTGGACTAGATGATCTCCAGAGGTCCCTTCCAACCCTGTATCATTCTGTGATTAGGAAACGTAGGTAAGAATGGGAGGTCCCAATCACTGAGCATCCCATGGACCACATTGACCAGTTGGCATCGCCCCTCGAGTCCCATCACTCTGGTTTTTGCCCCTACACTTCAGCAGAGCAGGCGTCTGGCTGCTGGAAGCTGCAGGGGCAGCCAGACAGCTGGAACCATCCCACCCAATGGCCCACGGAGCGCGACAGGGCTTTGATCAGCTTTCGTGGACACAGGACTTGTTTGTACTAGAGAAGTGACTTCTACTGGGAGTAAAGGATCTTGTGCTTATTTTAGCCTGGAAAATACCAGCAAGTACGTGCTGGTTTAATGGAGCCTTAGCAAAACCCTCGTTTTCTTTGGTGTAAGCCAATACCCACCTGTCCCATCCCACCCTTACTTCTCGCTGCTTTGATCTCCAAACGTCTACATCCTCCAGAAGGGCCAGTGTGGTTCCATTGGCCAGTCTTTTTTGGTAAGAAGAATCTGTTCTTTCCTGAATTACCTTTCCTCAGGTGGTCAGAAAGCCAATGGCTTTAGCATTTCCCATCTTAATGGGTGGATGTCACCATTAATTCAACTTAACAAATTTCTGCCCTTTACTTAAAGAAGAGGGAGAAGTTTATTATAACTTAAAATAGCTCCTGCTCCACGTAAAGGACTAGATGATCTCCAGAGGTCCCTTCCTTGCTTTACAGTTTTTTACCAGTTTACCTTCTAGAGCCACCCAGCAGTTTCTCATCCTTCTGCAGGGAAAATTCAGAAACCATTTTTGGGAAAGGTGGGGAAGAGTGATAATAATTAAAAAATTAATAATAATCCACATCCACGGGAGTTGCATATTTGCTGTACTGATATATTCCAGGCTTGTGCGGTTTTTTACATTTATATAGTTTACATTTTGCTTGACCCATAAATAACACTTGCAAGATTAAGAGGGCCGTAGTTTAGAGAGTATTTACATAGCCCCACCATGCATACAGAGCTTTGCAGACCTAGTAGACAAAAATTAAGCTGGTTTTGCACTAAACATTTTTCAGTATTTTTCAACTTGAAACCCCCGAGTAAAATACGAGCAGTATTTCATCCGTAACGCTGCTGTGAAACCCCTAACAAATCTAGTTTGATATTGTAACAAACTTCTTCAAATTCAGGGATATAAAAATATTCAGCTTTTAAAATTTTAACTGTACAGTATGTACATTAGTATTTGCACTGTTAAATTATGAATACATTTAAGCCTATGAAATACTACATTATAAATATCAATGGGTTGGGGTTTGTTTGGGTTTTTTTTTGATTTAGAATTGCAGCTAATACATTTTTAAAACCTGGATAATGCACTTGCAAAGACAGGGTCCTGGAGCCTAATCCTTTAAGCCCTTATGAAAGTATTTGTTACGTAAGTAGAGTCAACGGCGGGGGGAGGGA
>VXBJ01003148.1:53758-104746 GCA_013400055.1 Nycticryphes semicollaris | reverse complement strand
AAAAAAAAAAAAAAAAGAAAAGCTTCACAGCCTACAAGGAGGTATTTCACTGGCAGCTTGACAACTATGAATAACAGAATTGAATTAAACAGCTAAATTTGATTTAAAAAGAAAAGCAATTCATAGGAGTTTTTTTTTTTTTCCTACTAATGTATTAAACCGACCATAATATGACAAAGTTCTTTGAAGTGCAAACAAACTATACTCCTAATTACAAAACCAACGAGTACATAAAACACGAGGATATCAAACTTAGGGCAAAGCTATTGCTGAACTCTGTATGAAGGATTTCCAGCTCACTGATTATGTTCACCCCTGACCAGATAGAAGAGGTCATGATTTGTGAGCACAGTTAGACAAACATCTCCTTGCCCATCCCCTGCTGTTTTACTCTGTCCTGCAGGGCAAATTGTTTAACAACTTTTTTGTTAGAAGGCTTGTTAACAAGGCTATAGGGGATACAAGATGCATATCACATGCATCCATTCACAATGAAGGCTCAACGAGTTAAGATTAGCATGGCCAGCCCATTCACCTGCTTATTTAATCCCTGGTGCACGGTAACTACATTAGAAGAGGAAAGGTGTAATACAGAAGCAATAAACCACCGTAAAATAACTATTGTGTACAACGTGAATGGTCAGAAAGTCCCATTCCCCACCTCCAGTACAAGTAACGCATTTACAGACAGCTCGATAGCTCTGGACCAGGGAAATCTGGACTCAGAGATGATGGGCAGAATTTGTATCAGCACCAGCACACAGTGACTTCTTCAGCTGTTGGGTCCATCGAGTAACTGAATTATCTAGAGCCGCGGGGGGAGGAAGAAAGCCCGTATACTTGTTCCTTCAACAGACATTTAGATGGACCCAACAAGAACTATTTTTTCCCCTCTTGTCAGCCAGCGTACGCGGAGAGACAGAGGAGTTAACAGCTCTCCTCATCTAGCATTCTAGCACAAAAAAATCACTCTTCCAACTGGAAACCGGAGTCTCCTTCTCAGGGTATTTTCTTTTGACAAGCCATACCGTAGAGACAGGCTACCCGCATTAACAAAAGGAGGAAGCACCGTGACAAAGCATCGCCCCACGCCAGCACATCTGATTTGGATGTATTATGCTTGGCGCTGTGTAGCGCCGATGGAAACACAAGCACACGCTGCAGTTGGTCAAGAACCAAACCTCTAGCCGAGGAAGCGGTATTCTCACGGATGCTTCCCCCTCCCCTCTCCTTAAGAGGGTGTACAGATTTAGAAAGAAAGAAATCTTGCCTTTTACAGTCTCCCATTGATTTTTTTTTTTTAAATTCTATTTTAAACAGCAGCCAGACTTTACTCCAATGTACACATATACTCAGGTTTCACCCCGTCACCTGTTGGCTCCCGAACAACACCCTTCTTTGTTAGGGCTCACAGCCCTCGTTTGAGACAAGTTTCCAGAGAAAACACTTCAAGAAAGTGTTCAATAAGTCACAAGACTGGAGTTGTAAAAACAAAATTCCGCGCATAGCCCGGTTTATTCTGACAGACACGCGTAACCGTACGAGCTCATCTCAGAGGAGCACCGGAGACGGTGCCTTCTGCAGCAGGCAGAGATCTCCGAAGGATAGATAGGTGGGTTTTTTCCCGTCCTGCTCAAGTTTGCAGGACGTTACAGTGGGTCAGAAGCGCCCCCAGCCCCCGAATCCGTGTCGTTCCCCTACTCCCCCAGCCTCTCCGGCGGATGAGCGGACACAAGGACCCGCACGTTACCTCTTCCCAGCACCGAAACAGCAGCAAAACAGCTGGCGGAGCCGGGAAAGGCGATGCCCGCTGCAGACGCGGCCCCTCGACTGCACTGGCCGTTTCAAATCAATTCCCTTGTCCCCGCTGCTCCCGGGGCTGTAGAGACCAAGCGACCCGGCGAGGAGCCCGCCCGCAGCATCTCCGGCGCACTGCTCACCTCGGCCCGGACCGCGGCTCCCCTCCCCGGGCGGGTCCGGAGGAGCGGCCAGCACCAGGCACGGCCCCGCCGAGGAAGGGGGCGGCAGCAGCGGGGGGGCTCCTCCTGCCCTGCCCTGCCGCTTCCTTTCCTCGTCCCGCCCGCTGGGAGAACTACCTGCGCCACCCCCCACCCACCCTCCATCCTCCCTCCCCTGCCGGGGCTGTAAACCGGGGAGGGGGCAGCCTCCCCAGCGCTCCTCCCCAAACGCATCCCGGACGGGGACCGGCAGCTCCTCCCTACCCCCGGCATCCCCCGGAGGGGGCAGGAGAGCGGTCTCAGCGACCCTCACCGCTCCTCCGTCAGGCGGCGGGAGGAATTTCTCCCACCAGCGATCTTCCCTCCGAAGCGCTGCCCGAGGCGGAGGAGGGAGGGAGGGAGGAAGAAGAAGGGGAGGGCCGCTCCTGCCACCGACCCCGAGGAAGGAAGGATCGCCAGCCCCGCCGCCTGCCTACCCCGGGGGACCAAGCAATAAATTTCTGCGCTCAGGACAATGTGGTTTAGCGACAACGCTTTTGTTCGCGTTTACGCCCAAAATAGATTTCCCACCCCACCCTCTGCCGCGCCGCGGGGCCGCCCCGGGCTGACCCTGCCCGGCCCGGCCAGCGCCGTCCTCCGCGCCCAAGCGCACGGAGCAATTAAGGACTCGGATAAGGACGGGAACGCATTTGTTCTAGGTCGTTAAAAAATTAGAAAACAAACGAACAGAAAATCAATCCGAAGCTGAGGACCACAGCGAGCAGATATCCATCACTGCCTCCCTCGGCACATCTCAAGTGAGGAACAGGCATCCAAGCCCCAGTTTACGCACAGAAAAGTAACACTCCAGCTACTGGTGCATTTTCTAAATGCCCCCTGGACAAACAACTGCCACTCCTGACTTCCTCTCCCACCCCCTTCCAGTGTGGGCATAAAAAGCCCCGAGTGGTGGGTGGTTTGGCTTCAAAGGCTGGCGGGTAGCTTCCCCTCCGGCACCGTGAATGTCACCGTGAACACCGCGGTCAAATTTCCTTTTTCCTCTTCCCCCCCAGCTCTTTGTCTCCCTTGGGAAGTCATTATCAAAGGGAATTCATTCGCGCTGAATCTCGGGGGCAAAGCGACAACCCCCAACCCCCATCCCTCCTCGCTGCGAGGAGCAGCGGGCAGAAGCGACCCAGCTCGCCCCAGTCCTCCCACCGAGGTCCCGCGGCCGGGGGGCTCCTTATCTGCCCGGGCTCGCCGTGCGGGACGGCGACGGGGCACTTCGCAGACGCTTATCGCTTCCCCCAGGAACCGAATTTGCATGAATTTAAATTCATTCTTCTCAATTTGAATGGCTTTGCCCGCAGGGTGCTAAGGGGAGCCGGCCCTGACGGGTAAAGGCGCGGCGGTGCCGCGGGCAGAGGAGCTCAAAGCAGCATTCCCGTTCCCATCCCGGTCCCGGTCCCCGTCCGATTCCCCCGGCGCTCAACCGGGCACGGGCGAGTTTCTCGCCGGGGCGGGAAGAGCCCCCAGCCCTCCGGCCGTGGGCTAATTAACCATCGCCAGACACAGCTCGGCAGAAAGGCAAGCTGATGGATGCGGACCAATACGGGGCTATCTGATCACAACTCGCAAAGCCTTATCGTGGGTTAACGACGTTAAAAACAGCCCGTCGACTACGGCCCATCCCCACCGCAAACCGGCTGTGCCAGGAGATGTGCCCAGGGACCTTCCTAGTCACACTGGTAACCGCGGGTGAATGAAGGATCTCGCACGGATCCAGCCTCATGAAATCAAAGCCGCGGATTGTGGCTCCCTCATCGGAAAAAAAAAAAAAAGCCTGCTGAAACTCCAGCAAATTAACCAGCTCCAATCCTTCCCCACCCCATTTCACTTCCATAAGCGGTTTCGCTGGTTGTACTGCCTCCATTCTTAAACTGCTAAGTTGTTTTGAGGTCAAAGTTGGCGTATCACTTGGATGAACTGGAGATTTTGTCAGAGCTTTTGTCAGTGCTGGCTTTACAAGACCCAGACTGTTCCTATTCTGTTCGTTGGACTGAGCAGACCCCATCTGGTGGCCAGCTGAACATCTGCCAACTCCATTCATCGTTAATCAAAAATGGAAATGTCAGGAATAATGTTTATTCTTCCCCACTACACGACTGAATTAAATACCAACAATTTGCATATATTGTCTACTCGTTTTCCAGGGGTGCCTGACCTTTTCCGAGTCGTTCCCCACAGCGAGGGCTCACCGCATCCGCACAGCACGTTGCGGAAAGGAGACTCTCATTTGGGGACTTGTGCAACTCAACCAACTCAAAGGCTGCAGATACGTTTGCAAAGTCTTCTGACCGAGAGCCTACTGAAGCCAAAGAAGAGACTTTCACTTACTTTACCGGGCAGTCAAACTGCCCCTGATCCTGCTAACACTCCCCCTGACACCCAAGTTGCTTGAGGGCGGACAGGGATAGTTGGCTGCATTGCTCTTTTTTCCTGGACTTTTCTGGCTCGAGCACAGAAACTACTATATTGTTCTGGGCAATGGACTTAGAGATTATCAGGCCAAAACCAACCATTGCGATCTTCCAGCCTGAACACATGTGGTCATAAGATTTTCCTAAAACTCCTGTCCACGTGAACAAGACATTTGATTTTGATTTAAAAGTACCAGCAATGAAAAGCCCACTACGACTCCTGCTAAATCCACTACAGCCCTTATGAAATTGTTTGAAGTAGTCAATTATTCTAAACTTATTTTTTTTAAAAAAATCTTGGATTGCTGCGTTTCAGGGCTCACAGGCTGGATCCTGGATTGAATCATAGCCTTGAATGCTAGTTAGGCTAGAGAACCACCTACCGTAACTCCCCCCAGGCATCTGCAAATTGTGAAAGTCATCCCTTAACTACCTCTTGATTCAGGCTACTTCCACAAGAACCAAAGTGTTGCTAAGGCTTTTGGGTTTTTGGTTTTTTTGTTTGTGGTTTTTTTTTTTTTTCACAACAAATACAACAGCACACACACTTGTTATCTGAAACATAGACTATGCTGCAGAAGTTGCCCCCCCCAAAAAAAAACCCAAACAACCCAAAAAGCTAAAAAAAAAAGACAAGCACAAACCAACTTGCCCTTTAAAGCATGTTCCACATTCTTGACTGTGGCTGGGTAGAGCTGATCCTTCAAACAACCAGATGGTTCAAGGGACATGTAATGGATATGGAACCTTTTGCCCTAAGGTATTAGCACAAATTTAGTCTAGGTAACAACTTACTTTTACTACTGACCACGCCAGGGATGTTTTCTGGCCTGTAAGAAATTCACTAAGCGTATCTGCATGGTTTCTCAGTTCCGCAATTATCCACATCAGGGAACATCCCCCGAAATAACACTGTAATTGCTACCTTTGTTGGCAGTTACAGAAGGGAGACCAAGGAGCAGAGAACGAATTAACCTCTTGTGCTTCAGAGGTGGCTTCTCCTGGTAGGACAGTGGCTGAACAACCCCCTCTCAAGTCCAATTTAGTTCTGCGGATAAGTAATAAGAGGTCACCTCTACATCATCACCCCTTAATGATCCCCACCTCCACTCCAAGAACTTTAATTAAGCACCATCTCACCTGTTCATTTAAAATAAAAGTCATGAGTCAGCTATGAAAGGTGAAAGTATGCAGCAAGGCCAATGGAAGCTAGAAGAACAAAAAATATCTGTGAGTAATAATTCTTTCAGAGGAGTTAGCGAGAAAACTATTTGAAATAAACCAGCAAACCAAGAAAGGTTTTGCACGTTTCTGACAGCACAGGAGGAGTCCACGGAGCAGGAATTACAACTGCTTCCCAGAGGGTTATGCACAAATCAAAGCCCATGCCTGACGAAGAAGACAGGGTATGCCCTTCAGGAATCTTAGGGATATCGACTCCACCATGTATGGTCCTGCCTGCAGGCTACAGCGCAGAGAGCTCTAGGATGTGTTTACAGCACCAAGGTCCTTTCCATCTTCAGTGGCCCCAGACCTATGCCCTGAGGGAGCAGAGGCCAGAGCAAGGGAAGCTGTTTCACCACAGTCTGAGCTGATCTACCGGAAAACCCATCCCAGTGAAAAAATGCTGGTTTAGTTCCCTGAACCTGCCCCTGTTAGTACAAGGGAAAACCAGGACCAACTCCTATGGGGCTGATCTGTTGCGGAGCTGCAGGCTCTGCTGGCAGCTTTGCTCCCTCCTTCTGGGAAAACTGGGAGTCACAGGCCTTGCAAACACAAGGGCAAAAGGGTCTTGCTCAGCTGGTGCATAAACAGTCTGACCTCCAAACCACCTGACACAACGCTCAAGTGGAATTTAGCTCCGTTCACTTTGGTGTGTTCACAAATGCCTGTAGACATCCGCCTGCATCTCTAGACACTTGAATGTCTTGGCAAACCCGGCCTTAGGCCTCCTCTCACAGGTTATGAACAAGAGTGTGGAAGTACGCCTTCATAAGTGAGAACAGTTTGCACAATTTTACCACTACACGTGATCCCTAGGAGACACTGGATGCCCCTGAAGCAAAGCTGAAACCTTGATGGACCTTAACAGGCCGCCAGAGCAAGGCCACCCCTCCATTTGTGGCTACAGCTATAGGTGAAACCTCCTTATGCTCTCTCCATTCAACACTGCTTCCTCCTGCCCACCCAAACCAGGGAGTTTGGGACCAACAGTGGATCACCATATCCTACTGGGAGAACAAGCTACAAGATGCAGGTTGGTACTGTTACTGGTGTAATGGGGCCTTCTCTGGGTTGCTGACTGGTATCCTCCTCTATTTTCTTTTTCAAGACTGCAAATAAAGGGTATGGAGGCAGCAGCACATGAGTCCTGATGCCTCCAGAATCTGAATCTTGGCTAGTTTTTAAATAACACTTAAAAATGCAGAGAAAACCAGCTCTGTAGGAGACAGGCAGGTAAAGGACAAGAGACAGTATGTAACACAGAGGGGGAGATCTGGGCGTTAAAAGGAAGCGTGCATACGAAATGCAACAAGTTAAAAAATAAGGAGAAGACAACAATGCCCCAAACAACTTTAGAAAGTAAATGAAAACATCCAATGGAAGTGCTAACATTGGATAACAAATCAGGAGATGAGCAAGTGGTACTGGACAAATAAATAAATAACCAGAAATGCTCATTTGTATTTTCACCCACCAACCAAAAGGCTGAGGCGCCCAGCAAGCAGGTGTCAAGCAGGGGAACAGCACCTGAACAGCTGGCAATGGAGAGCTTCATCAGCCACTGCTGGCCTGGGGACTGGCCGGCATCAGATACTTGGTGTTGGGAATGCACGTCTACAGGTTTATTTTATTTCCTTTTCTTAACGTTCTCTCAGTTGAGGACCAACACACCTTGTAAATCCACGATCCCACTTTGCTTCAGCAGCAAAGAATGGAAGTTTCATTAAAATGCCCTTCCTTGTTGGATCGGGCTAGGACTTGCTCCTGAACCAACAGGTCTGTTGCCATATCTGGAAAGTCTTAACCCCACAGGCTTTTCTGAAGACAGTAAATCTTGATTTTATCATAATTGGCTCCGCACAGCCCACAGTCACAGAGGGCAGGGGTAACCGCCCGGGTGCCCGTGATACTGCCGCAACCACCGGCGGAGGGGTGTGAGTGGGGCTCCCCTGCTCACATCAACACCCCGGGTTAATTAGTGCCCTCTTTCCCAGGCTGCACAAGGCACAACAAAGTGCCTTGCACTGACACGCGCTCGCAACGCTTTGCCGGTAGCAGAGGCTGACGCAGGGTGGAATTGCTGCCTGGGGTTTTTAATAACACCCCAGCGCCAACACCATTATGCAACGGGGAAGGTGTTGCAGAGCCGGGGCTAATGCGCGGTTTGCTTATGGAGGGACTTTTCAGCCAAGTATTGTGCCAAAGCCTGTGTGGATGATGAATGATGTCACTCTTATCGCTGTCGAGCTCCGTTCTCAGGCCTTGCCTCTGAAGAACTCCTCGCAATTTATCTAAACTGGTTTGGAAATCGATGCAGATTAAAATAGGAAATGGTGCAAACTCCTTTCGGTTCTTCCCCTATGACCAACACACACACACAAAGGGAGACTCACCCAGGAGCAGGGCATCCATATAAAGAAAAAATAGTTAAACCAATATTTAAACAAATATTTGAACTGGTATTTAAAAACAAATTTCGAACTCTCCCTGAGTACAAATTTTGTTGCAGTTACACTTAGTCTGCCCTGTCACTGGCGATGCTTTCCAACAGCCTGAACTTTGGGAAAAAACAGGTGACTGAGTTTAAGTGAATGCAAAGTTTGACACAGAGGATTACTACCACTGCTGTGGCGTTACGCCCACAGAAAACAAAACACAGTTTTAAGGCAAAGATGAGATTTGTGATGGTTTGTGCTAACCTCCTCTTGCTTAAAATTGTTAGGGAGAGGGAAATCCAGCAGCTGCTGAAACAAGTAATCAGCAGAGTGTTACGTTGCCATTTTGCACAAACCATATTCACAGCACACTACACATATAGGGGAAAGAACAGTGGTTAAATTAACTATTTGTTTATTTTACCAAATTAATCTTGCAGGCCATCCTCAAGGCAGGCAGTGATGCAGGAAGGCTGTAAAAATTGTCAGGTGGATAACAAGAGGCATTACAACTTTATTAGTTTTCTTTAGTCCACCAGTTGCAGGAGAAAGAGACTATCACATTGATGAAGTATCACCAAAAAAAAAAAAAGAGATAAGCATTTCAGTCTTTTGCATAGAAAGATTAATGGCTAAATAATTATCCCAGCCAGGTAAGCCCAGGAACAGTCCTCTCACTTCTTGCTTTGCAAAAACCCCACTCTGTTCTCAAAGCTGTGCAGGCTTCTACACCAACAGAGGTTCACTGGGCTCCCAGCTCCCAGAACTGGCTTACTGCAGGATGACTTGAGAGCAACTGTCAGCATTTGGGAGGGGACGGGAGAAAAGCCCAGAGGGACGGTCCCACTCCTGGTCAGTAGCTGGCAATTATAACTACACCAATACATCAAAACCACATCAAAAGGCAGCCGAGGAACATGGCTTCACTAGGCCTGCCAAGTGGCCTTTGGATTATGGACACACAAGTATGAATTGAGGAGAAAGATTAGTCAAGAAGTGCTAGATCAGTGAAAAATCCAGATGCAGCAGTGTCATAGTCCAAAGGCATTTGAAAGAGTCAAATTTCTCCTCCAAATATGCCCTTCACCACAGAGCTGGATGTTTAGGATGAGGTGGCTTGGAATCTGAAAGTCAAGAACTCCTTTCCCTCTCTTCATCTCCACCAGACTTGAAGTTCAAGGCCAAATGAACAGGCAGTCTTTATTCCAGATGAGGGTTATGCCTGGTTTTCAGCAGGAAAATAGTGAGGATCTCAGTTAAATCAATATTAAAATAGAAATCAAGTTAATTATGTTCCTTAGTTAGTAATCATTACTATTTCCACACCAACTGGTGAGATATTCAGTTGTAACTACAACAAGGTAAAATCAGTTTAAGTCCCGTTAATATCAAGTTTCACCTCATCACCCACATGACATTACTATAGACTCTAAGTCTGGAGCTTCCAATATGTATTTCCTTTACTGTATTCATAGAAAAGTTTGCAGACTGTTAAGAATACACAACCACATTTTTAGAGTACAAGACTTCAGACTTTTATGAATTATGAAAAATAAAGAAAATCCTGCACGAAGCACACAGTACAAATGACGATGGGTTTAAGAACACTCAACTGGTACCTTTGACATGACTGACCTTTGTACAAGCATCCATTTTACCCTTAAGTCCTTACGGTACTTTCAGCTGCTGAAACAGCAACTGCTGGAAGATACCTGACACTGATACTCAGCTGGCAGTCAGATTTTGGGCTTTAAGCTACACCCACCTGAGCTTGCCAACATGTCCCAGCTTTTCTCAGGAGCTTGCTCAGAAGGATGGACTCCTTCGGATGCCCGTTGCCTTGAAGGAATAACAATGCCTAGTTTTGAAAGGGTACCCAAATTCAATGGAAGCGAACAAGTGCTAATGCAACTTATGGCCATCGAAAAAGTGTGCTTCTGGAATAGACACTACCTCTTTCCCCTGTTTTTCAGTATATATTTACATGCAGCCACTCTGAAGCGAAGCGTTTCACTGCTGCTATGAGTTCCAGCATCAGAGGCTGAGGAAATCTACTCAAGGGTTTTACAAAGATAGTAGAAGATTAATTTCTGCAATTCTGCAGTTTCTCAGGGAAAAGTTCAATCATTTTTCAGGATGAGACAGCAGAAAAACATGCAACCTTTCCACTACGTAATACCAAATACTTGAGATAGCCATGTGAACTCAAGGCAAGCCCCTAAATTTTGGCAAATCAGGTTTTGTTAAGTAAAACCTGTGAATACCAGAGCTGCTTGATATGACTTCAGATACGTCTGACAGGTGATTTTTCAAGACATGGCATTTCTACATGTCTGAGAAATGGCAACTGTCACATACAAAGTGTATAAAAAGTCCTGAGTATATTCATGTATGTTTTGTGTTACTGTAAGTTTTTGACATTAATACATTTAATCTTACTTATTTTCCTGACTTGCTTTCTTGTGCGTACAATGATTATTGCTGAGACAAGAATAACTCTAAAGACAATTAGTACGCAGAGGAAAGACAAGAATAAATGTTTCACAACAGCCATATACACATGACTCTCCAGCTTGATGTAATCTTTGGATTTTTGTGTTACACACACATCCCTCCCTCCTCAGTCATCATCTACTTTCTCTTCAGTGGTACTCCCTCATAATTCTCCTTCCCTGATATGCAGAAGTAATGAGTCAGTGATAATTCGGTGATAATTACATTGTTTTTGTAAAATGCAGTCTATTGACAGCTGGTCTGGATTTGGCTTCCAACATCATAACAAGAACTCCAGAGTTGTGAAGGTACTCTGAACCTTGCACCGGGCAAGTTTTAAAGCAAGAAACACTTTTTCCAACAAAAAAGGTGGGTATTTGGGCAAGAATCACTTTTTAGGTTTGGACGATGGGCTTTTGTCAGCAGATATCTTCCCCGCCACCACCTCTAGACTGGTGGAAACTCCATTTATACAAAGAAGACCTCAACAGATTACTAATTAGCATGTTAAAGAAAAAAAAAAAAAGGACATACAAGGTTTTTTTTTAAAAAAAAAACAATCTAGTTAAATTAGCTACAGTTTCATTAAGGAGACTTCAGGTACAGAATGGAGAACCCTGACCCGGCTTTGAGCACTGCCACTGCTTTCTCAGCCAACTTGGTGCTATTACACAGTTGGATTAGAAAGTCCTTCCTCAACCCATTCTTGGTGTGCTGATCAGATAATATCTAAAATTCAACAAGACTTAATTACCCTGTGAAGGTCCAGAGAGGTGCCTGCTCAGCGGGCGTGAAATCAGCTCTCACAGAATTTTATGTAGCTAGTTTGCACCACATTAAACTACAGAAAATAACAAGTGCCCATACCAACTCTGACTGGCTCCGTGTCGAGACCACAGACCCTCAAGCGTTACTCAGCTTCCTCTTGCAAATGAGATTAAGGCTGGATTTACTTCTTCACTACACATCACATTGGGAAGGCTACTGGTACAGAAATCTGCCCAGCCAAAATCAGTTTGCAGTGTAGGACCAGAAGCATGCACTTGGCACTGTCTAAAGCATCCTAATAGATGATCCCTTGTTAAAATTGCAGCTAGAACGACTCCTACTTTGTAATAGTATGCTACATCACTAGTACTCACTGATTCTTTGAGACACAAATGATCAATTGGTGTCAGCTATGCCACTGGGAATGACACACCTGCAAGAGGGACAACAGACTTCATGAAGGAAGAGGAAGAACACCTGGGGGAAATGGAAGAGGGTGGCAAGTACTCTACAGCCTAGATGCTAAAATAAGATCCTCATACCTAATTATGATCTTATTACTCAGCTGCCACAACTGCATTGGATAAGGCTGCCTCCTCTTGATTTCTGTGATCTACAGAAGACAGTGGAGCTAATGTAAAAAGGTTAAAAAACGGAATCAATATGCTGATCCTCCCAGCAGTGAATTTTCAATAGAGATCTGTTGCCACACAGTGACTGAGGTAACTTTAGGAGGCACAATTATTTGTATCTTTTCCCCATTAAACCTTACAACTCTCTCAATGAGAACTTAAGACCATACATACTTCAGCTTCTGTGAGGTTAATAACTTCAGAAGAGACAAACAGTGGAACAAGCCATTCACATTTTGTAGTATCAACAAATAAATGCCGGAGAGCAAGTTTTTGGATCCAGCTATTACCTCTAATTACACCTATCTCTATGAATAAATGAAAACTAGTTTGCATTTTTTTCCCCCGATCATTAGCCTCATTTGCATAAGTGTTATGAGGCCAGTTCTTTATCCATTAGCGTGAATTAAGCGATACCCTGCTGGGTGCAGGACTGTTCAGACATGCTGACTGCAGAGCAGCTGCTCTCCTCCTTTGGTATTGAATGTTGATTAGCATCATAGCACATGACACACTGCAGGGCATATCGTGTGTCACACTATGGCACACAACATTTAATGAGGACCCGGAGCAAATCCCATCGTTTAGAAAGCCAGTCGCTGCTCCCAACAGCAAGGCAGTAATTAGGCACATGGTCTGTCTCAGGAAAGACTGAATCCCTCAAACAGCGGGCATTCGTTTTTTTGGGACAACGCTGAGTACCTGAGGCAGAGCTCTCTGCTTTCTTAGTTATTGTAAGCAGTACCAAGTGTACCCACCGCCAAAAATCTGATCTAATTACGTTTTCCAGCAAGACACTTGTATATTACCCTTTCAATCCTGATGCAGGAGACAGAACGAAGCTTCTCTATCATTAGACCTATAGAGAACATTTAAAGAAAGACACAGCAGCTATGAAAACAGAGCGCACAACAAACGTCATTACTCAAACAGGGATCGGAATTTAGCATCACCTTCCTGTGACTACTAACAGATCTCCAGCAGAACCTTTACACTCAGCCTTTCTCCTCTGAAAGATGGGCTGACATCATCTTGTCTTGCAAAGACTCACTACTTACTTGAATGTCACTTTGACAGTAGTACATCATCATATTATCAACATTTCACTACTTTGACACTATTAAAAGGAAGCAAAGAAAAGCTTTTCACAACAGTGGAGAAATTAATGTCACATTAATACATTCAAATTTATGGAGAAACTCTGTGGTTACTTTACAAGAAAACTTCTCATGATAACGGGTGCCGACGCAAGAACGTCGGAAGCACCGCAGCCTCAACCCATCTGCGACACAGCATCCATGAAAGGCTGACATCAGTTAGCGTAGTTTGTTCTGAACGACTGGAACTTGATTAGTAAAGGTTCCAGTATGCACTTCTCTTCTCTAGAAGGCCGATGCAGCAACAGAATCCGCTTTTCCAGCTAAATAACATGTTTTGTTCCACACAGTGCTCTCTTGCTCCCAGGCACTGACGTAAGAAAAACGGGAGAATCCCTCTGGGTAGAGTGCGCCAAAAGTTCGGTCACTGGAGTTGATCTAATTACTGTCATAGTTGTATGTCTGTTTCAAAAAGCAGAGATAGAACCCTTGTATGAGAGGTGTTAGAAGAAATTAGACATCATTAGTCAGAAGAACGAAGCAGCAGCATAACACAACCCACTGCTTTTTCTTTGCTGTTCACAGTACAGCCACTTGGTAGGAGAACATCAGCATTAATGACATGGGGACAAAAAGTTCTATATCTATAGTAAAGTACACAGAAACAACAAAGAAAAAATACAGAGGTGACATATCCTAAAAGGTAAAAGGAAAAAAGTCACAAAAGGTCTCCAAATTGGATGCTTTCTTCTTTTCTTCTCCCACAACTCCAGGGCGCACAGACATTTTTCAGGTTTGGTGGAGAGAAGCCACTTCAGGGGCTGGGCTTTGTCTTTTAAACTGTTAACAGGGATCTGTATAAACTTGGCTCCTGGTTTTGATGGCATCATGATCTCAGTGAGAGATCACCTCTGCAAGAGCATTGCAAGGCAGCAGAATGTTGTTGTTCTGAGGACTCCTGGCTCACTGTCCCCTTAGAGACAGGCAGTCACCAGAAAGGAAACCCTCAGGAGCAGACTCAATGGACAGCTGTGGTTTGGAGGTCACACTGAGTACTTGGCTAGAGGACAGTACTGAGAGCCTTCAGCCCCCAGCCCAGAGAGCACTGGAGAGCACACATGTTGGAGCATGGGTTAGGAGGACCACCAAGACATGAGCCATAAGCCTTTGGTGCAGCTTAGTACAGCCAGCCATTACAGCCAAGAGGCACTTAAGAGTAAGTACCTCAGCTGTCCTTTAATGGGAGGGACAGTCCAGCATCTCTACACTAGTAAATAAAACAGGGCCAGGACAAAAGCTCAAGCAGTTTCCTGCAATCACCTACACCATTTCTCTGATGCTATGCTCCACAGAGTGATTTTGAGTTAACTGTACACAGCGCCTGGGATACAGGAAAGGCCATGGACCTGTCCTACCAGGCAGGCCAGAAAAGAGTTGGGTTCGGGTTTCTTCTTCTCTCTAGCTCAAAGAGGCTTTCAACCACTCTGCCCACATTTTCAGGCAGCACCCCTATGCGTGCAACACACACTCTCAGCTTCTGGAGAAGCATTTTCAGAGATGTTGCATGGAAAAAAAAGACATCCCACCGAGAGAGAGCAATGCCCCTCCAAAGGGCACATGTGAGGTAGAGCACACACAGCAGTGCGACTATGGGCAAGGGCTACACCACGTGGATTTGGGCAGCCTGGCATCTGGTCTCAGGGTCAGGGGATCTGACTAATGAAACACTGCCCAGAGAGACCTAGGCCTTGGGCTTCTGAGAAGTCTTCCACTAACTGCTGCCTTCCCTCAATTTTTAGGCTTACATAACTTTACTTATAAAACAAAATTTTGGAACTATGATTTACTCCAACCTGAGTGCTGGAAGTAGTTACAAACTGCAATGCAAAACATCTATGTTGTAAAATACTTTTAAAAACTCTTCCATCCTTTGGAAACTTTTTGATAGAATCCAATTTTGAATAAAAATAGCTTTTAACTACACAAGTTTGAGAAGCAAATGCAGGAAGAGCATTGTTGCAAGACTGAAAAAACCCCAAAATTTAGAGATTTGAAACTACTTCTTTGAGTTAGGATGATTTTATTTTTAATGCTGCTTACACTTCTAAATGAACTCTAGTTGAGAGTAAATGCAAAGAAGCAAAGAGACTTTCAATGTCATTCACACAGACATTCATTTCAGAGGATACGGCTGTTTTCAATCATGTTTAACAGTGCTAATTTTTCCTCATTATCAGCAAAACAAAATAAGTACATGCTGAGGATAAGGAAACAGCTTTGTTTATCTACAAAATCATGTGCTTACCAGAACTAAAGCATGTATTTGCCATATGTCAGCCCCTGCCCCCCTTCTTTAAATTAGAATTTCATTAGTATAGCATAGCAGTGCTATATTGTTAGCAAGGAACAGAGCATATTTTAAAGAGCAATTAAGTGGGATAAAACTACTTGGAGAGAAAGGTTTTCCACTGCAGCAGTGTCTTAGGGAGACCAAAGGGGAAACCTGACACGAAGGAATGTCAGCCTGAACTTGATGAATTTGTACTCAGAGCAATGTGTTCCAACCGCCCCCCCGCTCCTCCTCCTGCCATGGCAGCAGCTTTCCATGTCACTTCGCAATATCCTTCCTTACAGGTTCCTTTTGTTCTAGGGATCATCCATGAGATGGATCTGTTTGGATCAATACATTTAATAGAGCCATATCTTCTGTTAGTCTCAAACTTTGAGACTCAAACCATCTGTACTCGATGTGTAGGCTGCCAGAGATGGCTGCTTTGCCAAACAGATTGCACAGGCGGAATCTGCAACATCCCAGTCCAGAAGACACGAAGCTGACTCAAATACTCCCACAGACGACAGCAGCCTTTACACAGGACTGGCTGTGGTTTCCTGGGATGGTCAAACTGAAGATACCAATAGTTGAGTACAGGCACGTAACCAGGCTCAAAACCAGGTCAAGTCTGAATGTTAGTTTACTTCTCTTTGCTTTTTTTTGGTACAGGGATTTGAGAAAAGAAGTCTAATGGTTCAATTTTAAGACTTACAAAGAAAAGCCTTGAAAAGCTTGATCCCTGCTTTAAATGAAAGCAGATTCTCACTGGCACAGACGAAACCTAGAGCTTAACAGTGCTTTGCTTGCAAACATTGTTATGTCGTTGAGAATGTTATCATTTTAGAGATGAATGTATCCATGATGTTTAGTGTAGGAAAGAGCATTTATTTCTACAGTGAAATGAAAAAAGTGAAAGAATGTATTTGTTAAATACATTTCCTAATTTTCTAATTTTTTTTTAAAGGTAATAGTGAAAAAAAGCTTTATATCTGTCCAATAAGGATGCTAACACTGTCTTCACAACTTCTTTCCCTGAGGAGTTAGGACACTCAGCAAGTTCGGCTCTTAAATCAACATACGCTTGTTATTTAAGTTATATTGTCACTGCTTCCTTTCTGTTCTCATGAGACCACATGGCTATTCCTTCCAAGCCTAGAAGCAGCATCTTTAAAGTGTGAATATTACATTACCCATGCACCTACCAGAACTAGAGAGAAAACACTTTTGCTGCATAGAAAGACTGACAACTCTAAACATGCTACAATAAAATGCAAGACCTGATAAAAATTCCATTACTTGCTTATCTGGAGGGATTCTTCCCAGTTCAAAGGGTCAATTTCCCAGCAGGGCACCGGTGCTTATCAGCTAGCTCTGCTGAGCCTTTCAATTGCAAAGAGAAGTGTTGCTTCCAACTGGCATGACAATGGCACTATTAAACAGGCACTTCAAAGATATAGATGTTGTAAATGCCTTGATTTTTGCCAAGTTCTCTATGGCATCGCTATCCAGCAGACTTTTTCATGCAGAGGTCACAGTCTTCACTAGGCAAATGAAAAGCAGGTAATAAAATATGTCGTGTGAAATGCAGCAAATTCATCACGTGCCTCTACTCCTCAAGCAGGTCCCCACATTCTCCTAGGTACCTAGCAGCCCATACCTGACTACGAGATAAACAGGGCTACTATAGTACGAAGTTCAACTAACCTACCGTAGTAGGCAGCTGGAGCCAGTAGGACTTGCTTATATCCCACAAACCTGCAACCCTCCTTCCCACAGGAGAAAACACATGGACATTAGTATTACAGAGGAGAACTTGCAAGAGTGGACATTTGGAGAAGCCGATCTGTTGATTAGCTGCTTCTCTGCCACACCAGCCTGCATTCATTCTAAGCTTGCTGTGTAGGCAGGAGAGCCGGTACTCCCTTGGATGATTAGAGACACATAGGGTTTGCTCGTTATCTTGCTAGATGGAATGAAGGTGAAGAGACTGGACACAGTCAGCATTGACTGACTGGTCATTCCAGGATCACATGGTACAGATCACACATGTTAAGGTGCATACGTGGTCATCCAACATCTGCCAGTTTGCATCAGCGCTGGATACACAACCTTTATCTAGATCTTAGATGACTAACCCCAGACCTCTCCCAGCATTTGATCTGTGACCTTTCCTCACACATAAACCATGTGTTTTAACTAAGACTCTCTTGCCCTCAGAGCAACAAGTTTGCACGCCACTCATCTTTTAAAATTCCTTTCTACTTAGCTCTCTCCCCACTTTCTTCGGAGCAATGTCCCAGAGTCCCAGCCTTGGTTTTTTTCAGGCCAACCATCTGCTTGGACAGAGCAGCATCCTTTGGAAAGAGCTCTGCAATCTCAAACGTCTGCAGTGCAGTTCCCTCGACTTGTTAGCTTGTAACCCCTGGGACACGGGTAACAAGATGTGCCAAAAAAAGATTGCAACAGCAAGAAGCTGTATTTTCGCATGAATGAGGACATGACAGGAAGCTTTTCAACCCCAAACACTTCCTGTCTGATCAGCAGGCCACAGTTTACACATAGGAGTAAACATGTGACCCACAGCAAACGAAGGCCATCTACTCTAAAATATGTCTGTTGAAAGCACAAACAAGACTATGATTAAGATTTAATTCTATAAAGCAATTTAAATTCAGATAGGGGTTAGATTCAATCTATTCAATCTTCACTGAGGGGATCACCCCTTTCCTAGCTACTTCCCTTCAGAAGGGAAAAGGAAACTTTCACTTGGGCCTCCCTTGCTCGGTTTACGCAGGCCTGGTTGAAGAGGGCAAGGGATGCAAACCAAAGCTACTGTATTATCACAACCCCAGCAAGTTACACCACACCAGCAGAGCTCCCCACACTCCCCACCTGTCCCACAAGCAAAGCCATAAGAGCAGTTTACACCAACACACGACACCTCGCAAAGGCTGCGGTTCCCTTGGCTTGGCCAAGAGGCAGCAACACAAGTATTGCCCAGTGCGTGCCCGTAACACAAGGCATGTTGTAGCTTTAAATAAAATTGACCAGGGAAAATAAAATAAACCCCTCTTCTCCACCGCTGACAGGTTGATTTGGACAGAACACACAAGTTATAAACAGTTTTGTCTTAGGGCTTAATTCCATCTTGGCTAATGTACAGTACGTTCATATACCCTCTCTTTCCATGCCCCCAGCAGCAAAGTTGTACAGCTTGTGGTTGTGACTTGCACACAGGTAGTCACTGCTCTGCTCTTTTGTCTTCTCTCTTCCACTGCATTGTCTTTCAATTAGTCACGGGAGTACAGCAAAACACACAGTTCTCTGATCTTTTATATGATCTTTTATCTGTAAACATTAGTACCTGCCTTCTTTTTAGGAGGAACAATTTTTCTGGAAAGAACATGCTTTTCAGAGAAGAAGAATAAAGACGACAAAATTGGAAGAATTAGGTAGGAGATGTTTTAAATATTTATGCTAGCAACCCCTAATAAAAACTGATTGGTTTCTAGCAAATATATTCAGAAAGGACTCTTGAAGCTTAAAGGCGTTGGGCGTTAAGTGTTGGGCACGTACACAGGCAGTCCCTCCTCCAGAGCTGCCCAGTTTCTTTAGCCCTCAGCAAGAAAATATTCTAAGCCAATTTTACTTAAAAATGATCCATGATCCTCAGGGATCTAACAATGTTTAACAGACTTTACAGGAAGAAAAAAAAAAAAAGTGTTAAGGCTTCAAGTTTACTAAGTGCTCCCTACACTCCAGAGCAATGAGTTGCCACCTGCATCACACACGCCTGTTTAAAACTCATTTACAGGGCACTGAATCATTGTGCCCTGTTTCGTCAGGTTTTATGGAAGAAAACTATGGGACAGCAGGCTAAGATACATGTATAATTTGTAACTCAAGAGGAAGAGTTAATTTAATGCCACTATGTTAATGCAGGGACCTGATCGACAAAACAGCTCTATTGTGAAAAACTTAGTGGAGATCTCATCAGTTAATACCTAGACAGCTCTCCTTGACAACACCACTTTAACTGCAGTGCAACCTGTCATTTTGTAACTTTACTTGAGGAAAAAGAAACGAAACGCTGAAATAAGATTTCACGATGTTTAACTTATTCTGAACCCTCTCTCTATTGGACCAAGATACAGGAATAAATATTTATTAAAAATATGACATGCCTAACTTTATAGTGGAACATATAAGCAAGCCAGGATAGTCCTGGGAACCAAACAAAGCAAGATTTGGTATGTAAAGGTTTATCAGAAACTCATGGATTAGATTTTCTAACATAGTTCCTATTGATCTGGAAGAGCTGATCTTTTCATTAATGTCACTATCTTAAGTCACTCCATCATCACCCATTTGGGTTTTCTGATGTTGCCCATCCCGTTCTAAGCACGTCTCCCTAAGAAAAGTCTTGCTGGAAAGTTCATTTCATGGTTTAAGTAAGAACAAGCTTTACATCCTCCTTCACAGTTTAAGGTTCACAGTTGCCCACTTGTTTCCTGGAGAGTGCTTCGAAGTGGAAGCCCAGGCTAGTCCATCTGAAAGCCTGAAGGGGTCAAAACCTAGATATGACTCCAGACAGAGCCAGTGAAGAGAATAAGGCGTTAGGCTGTATACCCCTTTGCCATACAAGCTGCTGGGCTCCTTACCAGTCATAGCTCAAGAACCAGTACTTAAAATGGTAAGATACAGAGACTTAAAACTGTCTCCGACCAGACCCCTGAGCACACGCGTCTGCAATGATGTGCGTGCCTACACCAAGCAACAGATCAGAAGCAGAGATTTGTGAGCTAGTAGAGAGTCTGGCTCATAAATCCACATGATGCAGTGCAGCTGGATATTCAGCTTGGGCCAGCAATGATATAGCTGCATTTATGTAGCTCTTCTGCCATTGAACTTGGATGTCTCTGTTGCATTCTCCCACAGCTTCTGCTTCCAAGGAAGCACAGCTGAACTGGGAACACTGGGAACACACATCTGGGGTCCAGAAACGCTCCAAGTCAAAGCTGACAGGATGAATCAACATCTTCCTGCCAACTAAAGGATTTAACAACCAACCTCCTTCCCCATCCCCATCCCCCTTCCTAACAAGCAGCTGCGATACCCAGGAGAAGAAGAGGGAATTCAGGTGAAATAACACAGACAGTCTAGATCTGGAAACAGATGCTCACCAAAGAAAAGAGATACCAAAGGAAAAAATAATGTTAGAAGTGCAAAACTGTTTAAGGGTAAATTTCAAATAGGATTTCAGTCCTTGACAAAAGTCAGAGTAAAATCAGAAAACATTGTTGCTTTCAGTTAAATCTTTGAGTATTGATACTATGACAAATAACACCAATCTACCAAATAGCCTAAAAGAGATACTGAAGCTTTATTTTAATGATGTCCAATAGAATAAATAAGCAGTACAGTCAGCACTGGCAGTGTTGGGGAAAAAAGCCAACATCAATGCAGTGGATTGATCTGGGACTCAGAAATCGGGAGAAAAGCTTCTCAGGTGGCCCCCTAGCCTTAGGCCAAAACACAAGGCATTTCTGCACAGAGCCAGGAAGGGAAGAGACGGAAAAGGCAACAGAAGACAGCTTCCATTAAGCTACGTAAATCACTGGAACTACTTACAGCTCCAGAGTACAGTAAATCAGGCGGCTGGAAGATCCGTGTCACCTGGCTGCTGGGTTGGCCCTTTAAGAAACGCAGCCATGGCTTTACACAAACTATAGCTATATAGGCTTTGGGAATAGACTAGAATAGAATAAAAAAAAAGGGGGAAAAAAAAAAAGGCAACAATTTAAGGCTTGTTAAGCTTGGCTGGGATTTCAAGTTAGCTTATTTCAGGTCAGACTCATCTTGTATTCACACAAATAATTAAGAAACTTATCTGAAGCCTGTTTGCATTAATTACTCTGGAAAGAAATGTTACTGAATACAAAATGAATTATTCTACCATAAAATAGATAGAGGTACTTCTTGGAATAAACTACTTTACATCTCTTAGCTGTTAACTTGCTCTTCTAAATTGTATTATTACTTACTTGTCTGAGCCTGTCTACTGTTGTGTCCTTAAGTGCTCTAGAATCATTTTGTCTTGCCTCTGTGCGTGTATCCATGCCTACACACACACGTAGTGTATGTGTTGTGTATAGTGAGAGCATGCAGCTGAGCCTGCATCTGTCGTAGCTCGCAGTCTCTCTGCTCTGCTTCCCTGTTGTCCCAGCTCAAGAACCTTCTCTTCCTGCACTTCTGAGCCTTGTAACAGTAACCAAAATGTTGAGATTACTTCATTTTACATCTTTTCAAGTGAAAGAGAGGGAGTGCGTCTGCATCAGCAACGCGGTGAAGTTGTAAAACCTGAGGTGGCTGTGTGGAGAGAAATTGGAAGGCCTGAATGTGTCACTGAATAGTAAGCCTGATGACAGGGCAGGTCCTCCTTATGCCAGGCAAGCTGCCAGGGATGTCACTGCCATAACAAAATAGTTGGGAGCTGAAGCCCCATTAAGTTTTTAACAGAAAAATCTGATGCAAAACCCTGTGGTGGCGCTGGGCATCCCTAATTCCTGGGCAGAGGAGTGAGCAGGAGGCACTAGGCTGCATGTAAAGCAGAGTACATTCTCCATGGAGCAGCCCGTCCTCTCTAACCATGACCTGCCACAGCTTTCTGTCTTGCTGTTCTTAAAGCTCTGCCTCTTGGGCGAAGGTGACTCTGTCCCATTGGTGTCTGCACTGCAAGGGCAGCCTCTGGAAATGCCAGTGCTCTTAGTGAACCCACCCTGCTGTGCCTCTCTTCTATTCTAGTCTATTCCCAAAGCCTATATAGCTATAGTTTGTGTAAAGCCATGGCTGCGTTTCTTAAAGGGCCAACCCAGCAGCCAGGTGACACGGATCTTCCAGCCGCCTGATTTACTGTACTCTGGAGCTTTGAGCCAGATGGGGACTGTTGAAGAAAGTAAATCCTCTTCCACTTGGACCAAGAAGCGTCCACAGAACTAACATTTCATAAAGTTTCCTCAACAAAGAAGAAAAATGTTAACCTCTCTCATTGCCAGCCCCAAAGCAAGCTTATTGTGTGGAAATTCACACTCATTTCTGGTGAGTGGCACGAAGATCCGTTTTATTTCCACCACAACTCTCCCAGTCGGTGGAAAGCCTGAATGCAAGCACATATCTGTGACCACACTTTGCTTCAAACAGGGCAAACAAATCTCAGATATTCCTCTCCCCAGCAAGAGAGATATTTCTAGAGCTCATCTTTGAAGCTTTGTCTGTGCTGTGTTTCCAGTGAATAGCATTAAGCCCATATGAATTAAATTGTCGCAAGGCTACCTCCCCTACCTCTCCAAAAAACCCTCAAGAAATCCTGCATCTCAAACCACTTCCTTGTTAAAAAAATTAATAAGTAAATAGTCAGAAGGGTGTGTGCAAGCCACTAAACCGAAATTCCTAAACTCTAATCCTTTCCAACAATAAAACTTTCTGCTTCTGCCAAACCACTTGGTCCATCTGTTTCACTTTCTTTACTGTAAAAAGGAGAACGTGGTTTCTTCCACTGCACAAAACCAGTATGTGGATTCATTGTTTATGGTGCCCTTTTCTGAGTAATCTCTTCTTGCTTTCAAATAATTTTCATGCTAAAGCTTCAGGTCTTGTCTAACAGAAAGCTAAGGTGATTGTACAAGCATTAGTTCTTGTGCCATTATAATAAACACAGCACAAAACAGCTGGAAGAAAATTAGTTTGTTGTTGTTGTTTGGATTTTCTCAATGGTTAAGGGATGGAGCACATAAAATGACACTGCTCTCTTGAAAAGTCTAAATTCCAAAGAATTGGAAAAGCAGTTCAGCCAAACTGCTTCCAGGCTTCAAGATCTCATTCGAAAGATCAACCTCCAGAACTTGGAGAGCTTTGAGTATGTATTTACTCTAATGTCTTCTCATCATGAAGAAGACCATAATGCATTAAAAGGAGAATTTATTTTTAGTTAAAGAACTAATTAATACCTTTTAATACTTCAGTGATGTAAATTTTGAAGAAATTCCATTTCCTGCCCTGTACCTTGGTAAATCTTCAAAAATACACGCTGTGGAGAACCTGACCGCTAGTCCGTCAAGATCTAGGTAACTAATCCAACAGCCCTTGTACCTAAGGCAAGAAACAATTACTTAAAGAACATATATCACTTAACTGCAACCACTTTTAGGCCTTCTACTTTGAGGTATGAAGCAAAGGTGGCTTGAGAGCAACTTCAAAAATGGCTTCTGCAGGCTACCTTTACAGGAATTGTTCCTGTGGGTGGATATATGTAAATAAGAGTTCCTCTTCCTCAGGGTTTCATATGGAAACATTTACTAAGTTACACCAGCATAGATGGCTGTAAAATCTCAGAACAAACCTTCTCCTTCAACATTAGATACTTCACCTCAGATTTTATTTGTAATTAAAATGTTCCACAGGAAATAATAACCATAGCCTTAATTAGGTAATTAAACCTGTTCTTGAAGACTTATGTAATGCAAAAGAACAATCATGCAGATGGAAAAGTTTAAACCTACTAATTATATGCATGCATAAAGTACAAGAAAAAGCTTCTTTCTAAATCTCTTATTTTAACTTTGGCAAAATTACATGTTCCACAACCAGCTGCTGTGCATCTCAAGTGAGGAGCTTACTAATACAAGCCTTCTATATCAGCGCTGCGCTAAAAGCCAGTTACTAATTCTCCTAAAGGTGGAAGAGTTAGAACAAGTAAATCAAAGGTTCGCAAAAAGCTTAAGTCTGCTTTCAGATCCTCTTGTGTTTAGATGTGCCAAGCGCTCAGAATAACTTATCTTCACATGATTGTAGATCTTCCTTCCCCACCTGCCTGTCCCACCCTTCCCTAAAATGAGCAGTAATAGGGATATCTCAGCTGCTCATGAGGCAGCTGTTAAACCATCCTACTTTAGAGCTATAAAAAGTACAAGGATTAAAGAGGGTGGGGGAAAAAATAATCAAGTACAATTATTTTTCTTAGTGGATAAATTTTTCCACAGTTATAAATGAGCTCTGAAAAATTTAAGACAAGGATCACCCAGGACCAAAACCTTACCAGTATTGGAAGGATTTTAAAATGGGTCTTTGTCATTCTCTTTTGCAAATTGTTGATCAAAATATGTACAGCCCAAGTTGAGAACTGCATCTCAAAATTAACTTCCCTATGATCAGCCTATGGTTTCATGAACATCTGAAAAAGGATGATTGCAGTTATACCTACTTGTAGAGAAATGCACTTCCCTAAAGCATTTAAATTAGTTTACACCAGTGCCTCAAGGAAACAGCCAGTGGTATTTTACAGCAAGTTAGCCAGTTTGCAAAAGCTTTTTAAGTAGCCTTGTCTTGCCTTACAGAGCCTGGACGACAGAAAGGTAGAAAATACTGGTCTTCCACACAGCTCCCTCTGCTGATTAGGTCTTCATATTTTGTCACTTTGCAAAACATTTACAGAAGATTGTTCAGCCATATGAGTTTTGTAAGAGGTCACATATATATGAGTGTTACTATAAAATATTTAAGTATCAAGTCTCAAGGGGCGGGGGGAAGAGGGAAAATGGGGGAAGAAGGGAAAAGAAGGAAAAAGAAAAAAAAAAAAAAACAAAAACCAAAGGACCCAAACAAACTAGTCTTGTGTGCTCAAAAGCTACTCAGTTCCATGAAACCCCTGGATAAAAATACCCAACTCTATTCACAGGTCTCCCAGCCAAAACAAAACTAACCCTACTTGAATCTCATGGAGAAGTCCAGCTTTTCAGAAGCTGAAACAATAATAACGCCAAACTTACTCGTATTTACTAGCCAGGGTATCCCAGAAACGTTGAGAATTCAAGATTTTATCTGTATATCACATAAGCATCTTAGTATCAAGAAAAATACAAATCATCTTGTCTAAGAATATCTAAGAAGATGGGCCTTCCCAAATACTTGTCTTGCCGCTTCAATCTCATAAAACAGTCTGTGTTTATTCCTGCCTCTTGGTTCCCCCAGTCTTGCACTGGACCACGAAATACCAAAGAGTGGATCAGTAGCCCTCCTGTCGCTCTTCCTGCAATTGACAGGGACTGAAATATCAGTGGCTTAACAGCATGAGGCCACTCAGCATGTACCATCACTATTCTATTTTAAGATCAGTAGAGAAATACAAAAGCCACGCTTTGCAGCTGTTTATGTTTCAGCCCCAAGGCTGCGTTTCCAGCAGCAAGACAACCCCGCAAGTGCTTACCTGGCTTTTGTAGCCAGGTTCTGGTTACAGCAAGGCCTTTATCTTGGCCTTCCACAAACAGATCTCCAATTACAGGCAAGAATATCTGTATGCATCCATTTTTCTTACTGTATTTCCGTTCAGAATTCCTGCCCATTCAAGCTTTTCCCTACAGATATCATGAAATTTATGAAACAGATGCACAAAAACACCAGTTTCAAAAAACTTTCTCCCAAGGAATACCAATTATATCTAGCATCAGAAATGTTGATGTCCTTTGGGAATGGCTAGACAGAGCCATCTCCTGGCTAGACAGTAAACAGAACTTCATTAAATATACACCTTAATGTCTGTGAAGAGGCTACTCATCCATTGCAAGAGAAATCTGCACAAAGGACTCAAGGGTTGGATAGTCTTCCTATCTGCCTGCTATAGTTCCTCAAAACAATCAATTAGTAACTATATGGATGATGAAGAACAACCCGTCCTCCTCGTATAGCCATGAAGTTATTGGCAGTCCTAAACATCTCGTGCTGGCTTGAGGAACACTGACAGAGCAGTGAAGCTTTATCCACTTGTCCTTAACAGAAGCCCCAGAAGAACACCCAGGATCCAGGAAACAAACCTGGCCAGTCCTATGACATGTCCCACCCTGCAACCCAGATTTCCTTAGGCATAACACAGTATAATTAAATCCAGTTACCTTGACTTTTCACGATCAATTGGTAAAAAACAAGGAATAGCTGTTTTGGGAATCCTGTTCAGGCTACATGAGTACGTTAACATGATGAGTTTAACCCTATTTAAGTTTCTAAATATGTTGTGGGTTTGCTTTTAAAAAATCATAGAAAAAATAGTATCCTTAAACACCATTCAGCCTTCTGCTTTGCAGGTTTCAAAACTGCCATTACTGCTTTTTGGAGATAAGTCACTATTAGAACTCCCTCTAAAGCCACTTCTCTGCACAAGATATTCACCATGCATATGTAAGAGTCATTTTCCTATTTTTACCAACCTGGAAGAAAGACGTGAGCATGGCAAACAAGCCGTCTTCACTACTTGACAGTATCTCTAGATTCCTTGTTAAACCAACACTCAGGAGAGCTAACAGATGTGAGAGGCTAGAGATAAATAAGTAGATTATGTTCAATTAACGGTCTTTGTTAGTTTTTCTCCCTCCTAAAAAAGGGTATTTCCATCTCTTCTGAATGGTTGCTAACACTGACCCATCTGTAAACATAAACAGTACAAACACTACACACACATGAGGGCAGGTCGGGCCAGATGCCACAGTCACTAAGCTTGAGGCCTGGCAGCATCGTGAAATATAGTGGAATAAAGGACTTGCCATGGCAGTGAGAGCAATCTGTCATCAGTAACTTCTCCAGATTGTGACTGCAAGCAGTAAGCAAGGGCAGCCATTTGGATCAGACTTTATTTTATATTCTAGTCCCTCTGAGGGTGGGACTAGAGGCTTTTAGATTCTAGTTTCAACTACAGCTGAGCAACTATCCTTCACTTACCTTTCTGGAGGCAGATGAGGCTCGGAAGTCTCTCAAAACATTCTCTTCAGCCACCACTGCGCTGATATACTGTCAACACTATAACTTTCAAAAGATTTGTTGTTTTGACCCTTGAAGTGCAAAATCAGCTTCCTCTGTGAAAGCCTCATGAATCAACCTCCATACAGAAGCTTTTTCAGTGTTCTCAAGAACCATCAAAACACAGGGTTTCCAAAGTCTTGGTTTTCCTGTGCACCACCATTTGTACGATGGCAGGAGCAAGCAGAGCCAGTGGTAGCAGCAGGAGTGGCTGGTGGCCCTGTGCCAGCCTGGGTGCCATTTCAAAGTGGGTCACCTATACCAGGATTTGGGAATCTGGGGCTAGAGCAGTACGTGACCAAGGTCAACAGAGGGAAGCAGAACACTTTGGTCCCACTGTAAGGCTGCCATCCCCTCCTACATGGGTGCACGAGCAACAGCTCGGTCATTGGAACCCTTTCACGTAGGCAGTCTGGCAAGTCACAGATGTCACTTTTAAGTAACACAGACATTATTCATAGCCAGTCACTGCTTGCTATCTACAGATAACTGACTGCATTCAGACCAGATTGGAAACAAGGTTGGCTAAAAAGGAAAAAAAAAAGGGCCAGACAATCTGTTCTCTCAGAGCTCCAGCCATTCCTGTCTCAGAGCTCCAGCCATTCCTGTCTCAGAGCTCCAGCCATTCCTGCACACAGAAACTGGGAAAGGCTTTACCATCCGGGACCCACACTGTAGCACAATGGCTGCTCAAACTCAAGAATACAGCAAGATAATGCATTACCAGCCAAGCGCAGTAGAAACTTCAGCAACTAGAGTTTGAGCCTGCTTTTTACTGCAGCTGGAGGATGTGACAACTTTATTTTCCAGTCCTTGCCTGCTCTGCACTCATGTAATACTTTTTTTTTAAAATATCCAGACTTTCCGCACACCTTGTAGCACTAGAAGAGATCACACAACAGTTCTGCTGGCCACATAGAGATACGTGGCTCTTTTTGTATCTTTTAATTGCATGAATAAAACTGGTGCTTTTTTTCTCTTCTTAAGATTTAAATTTACAAGAATGTCCTGGTCTGAGATATAACAGAACCGATTTTCTGTTCGGTAATTTTATTTTTTTAGCCGGGCCTCTTCTAACTAACTGAACTCTGAAGTTAACAGCATATTGTTCAGAAAACTGTTCACCCTCACAGTGATAAGACCTGCTTATACCAAGGAATGGTGTGCAGAGAGAGGCCCTTGCTCATACTTACTGCTACAACAACCAAGGTCAGGGAATTCCGTTATTTGCCCCATTGGAGGGTCGGAAAGTGGAAAAGCATGGAGGGGTCACACCTATAGGCAGGAGCAGACAGGACAGGTGACCCAAAACTGACCAACAGGGTATTCCACGCCATCCACATCATGCTCAGCATAAAAGCTGAGGGATCAAAGGGTCAAGTTTCTTCCTTTGATAGCTGACATCTGAGGAAGACCTTGTCTGTTTGCCTGCCTTTGTGTGTTCCGGACTCCAGNTCCTGCCTGATCCTGAGAAACCTGTCTGCTTGAATGTTAAATATGACAAAAATGCTTATTTTCCAGCAGGAGGTACCTTCCCCGGTAAGTATAAGGATTTTTTGGTGGAAATCAGTTGCTCAATAGCTTTGTAAACATATGAAAAATGTTTTGATGATTCTTGTGGTGTATTTTCTTTCTCTTTTTTTTTTTTTTTTTAATTTTAATTTTGGTATTAATACTTCATTAAAGTAGTTTAGTTCACTCTGATCTTGTAAATCTCCTAATCTCTTCCTCTTCTTTCTCTTGGGGGAGGAAAGGGCCATCTGTCAGTCTGGTTTTGGTAAATTTGGCTGAAACCATGACAAGGAGTACACAGGAAAATTTAGACACAGTAAGAACAGCACAGATCACTGGCAATTCAGAGTTTATACATCAGCTCATCATCACGTAACTAGAGGTATCACCTCAAGTGAACTAATTTCTACGCCTATTATATTCTTGGCTTCTTTGCTAAAGCATGGTGTGGCCTACTTACTCAACAGCTGCGATCAGGATCTCCCTTGCCTAAGAGCAGGATATAATGAAGTAACAATTATTGGCAAGTACTTCATAGCCACAACTTGCCTAAATCAAGTTTAATCTCTGTTTTAGTTCAAAAACCTATGAAGTTTGTTATCATCAGTTTTTGGGACTCAACAATATTGTATTACAGTCAAGACATTTGCTCTCTGAAAGAATATGCTAATATTTTTAAAATGCGGTTGAGCTCACAGTATTTAAAAAACACATTGAACTTACTGTATGATCTTTTTGAAAGTTTAACCATTATATCACAAAGCTGAACCACTAATAAAATGTTTGGTTTTGGTAAATATAAAAGAAAAAAATAGTAAATCAATGTGTGTCAGAGCACCATCCTTTAAATAAGACAGTTAACTGGAATACTCAAGAACACTTCCCTTCCTCAAGGAACCCATCTCTGTCAATACCAAACCCCAGCATTTAGTAAAGCTGAATGAGGAAGCAACACAATTTCGGCACCGCACTTCTCTAGAAACCCTCAGATGTAGGGTATCTGAAACCCTCGTTAAGAACACAGTAGTGGACACACAGTATGAATGCATTAGACCTTTTGGTTTTAAGCCTTCTTGTTTTTATACTTTTGTACTCATGATGTATACAAGAACCTGTGTATAAATATTAGACCTGAGTTTGCCTTTGTGGGTACAATACAGATCAAGTAATGAAATTAAGGGCAGATCACACAGGATACGTTTACCAAAAGCACATGGTACAATCACACCGATTTTAAAAAAACAAACAAACAAACAAAACAAAAAAACCCACCAAACCCCACAAGCAAAATTAAGTTACAGTACCCTAAAAAAAGACTCAGAAGATCAGATGGCAAACAAAGAACCAAACACACCATATATTTTTTTTCCATTGGAATAAATTCCATTTCACTGCCTATCATACATTAAAGAAAGGCACTAGGGACAAAAGTTCTTAGATTTTATCTACAGGAAAAACATTAAAAAAAAAAAAAGAAAAGCCTGTCACATATGAGACTTCAGCTTTACTAATTACTTCCCTCATCCTAGACCTATAAGATCTGATACGCCCTTTTTTCCCCAGGGCATGTACTCTTTACCTGCCATATGGGTTTAGATCTGTATTTATCCATGGTTCAGACTGAAACCTCCCTGGAAGTGGCTGAGACGCACCCAACCCACCCTACATTTTCGCCTTTCCATTGATGAGGGGCAGTAAGTTTTGGCAGAGAGGACAGAGGCGAGAGCAGTGCTGATGCAGACCAGGCAGGCAAAGGGTTCCAGCCCCTAATAATCTTTGTCCCACCAAGAGCAAGAACCACGGGTAGCAGCATCCCCAACTATTCCTAAAATGATGCATGCCAACATTCCGAGGACTGTTTCTGTATTAGGAAAGTCATAGAAGAGAGCCAAGTGAAAATAGCAGAAAGGGAAAAGTAGGACGCACCTGCAGAACACAACAAAACAACAACTGGGTAATTGGGAACTTTTAAGACACAACTTAAACCTATTTATGTTTGGGATGCTGCTGTGCTGCACTTCCTCTGTGCTGACCACATGCAGCCTCCTTGTGCCAGCGCTGGTGTTCAGCTGGTTGCATGGTGGGACTGTGTAGGAATTTAAACAAGCAGAAACCTAACTCTGCCAAAATTAAAAAAAAAAAAAAAGGGAGAAAAAAAGTGAATTTTCCTGGTGATTTGATTCTTTAAACCAGTTCATCATGAGGTCAGACAAGCAGTAATCCCACTCTAAGGGGAAAGGCAGACCACAACAGCACTCATCTAAATAGTGTTCTAAGCCAGTGGAACCAGGCCCTGTGTGAGTGCTTTTCCCTTTGTGTTCTCAAACCTGTGTTCCAGTGCTCCATCAACCTCTGAATGCTCACTGCCAATAGGCCTGTTATACTCAGGTACCTCAAAGAGTTCTCTAACCGTCCTCAGATGCCAAGAGGAGCCATAGGAATCAAAAGACAGCCCACGTGATAATCCCCACCCAAACTCCATTTCCACTAAATGCTGTAGACATAGAATGGTTAGAGTTGGAAAGGACCTTAAAGATCAAGTTCCAACCCCCCTGCTATAAGCAGGGACACATCCCACTAGAGCAGGTTGCTCAAAGCCCCATCCAGCCTGGCCTTGAACACCTCCAGTGATGGGGCATCCACAGCTTCTCTGGGCTCAGAGATACCTCTGGGAATCTCAAATTTCAGAGTTGTTCTTGTTCTTTAAAGCATAGCTATGACTTATCAAGCTTCCCCTGTACTGTCAAACTACCTGGTAGGAATCCACACTCATAAAAATTTTGCGTGAAGAAGCAACTTCAGCTGCTTGCAAGGAGCAGGATGCAGATGTGCTGAATATAAAACCAACACAAACTCAGAGGTTCAAGTTGAGCTACAAGATTTCTGCTCATTCAGAATGACCAGTTTCTCAACTTTATTTCATACCATGCAAATTTAGGAGATGACAATCTTTACTGCCTTTTATTTATATTTTCCTCTGGAAGTACTCTAGACTGATACTCATAAGGAGTTGCTTCTGAAAAATTTTCTGATCTTGTAAATGTTTTGCAAACAAACCCCTGACCACTGATAGGCCAGAAATACGAGTAGCGTCTGCTGTCCCACATAATGGACAAGTTGCCTTAGTGTGACAAAGCTCAATTGTCTTTCAGTTATGGCACATCTCTAAACAGCAATACAATGCCTATATTTCACGAATACTGCTTCTTAATTAATGTTTTAGAAGCTGTTTTCAAAAGGAAACCATCTTATAGATTAATTGAATCTTAATCACTTCCTAACAGCGCTGGAAGATATTGTTACTTGAGTGCCACTTAGACAGCCCTGCAGCCAGCTATTTCAGCAACTAGGCATCCAAGAATGAAGGAATCTATACAATCAGGTCAACATACTTTTTGTAACCGGTCATGATGTCATACTGCACCCTTGAAGAACACACACCAGGGAAGGAAAGTTAGATTTTTCCATTATCCCCGTTCTTCCAGTGGGAACACTTGATTTATTGAAGATATTCTAATCAATGAAGACAATTCAAAGAAACACCAGCTTATTTACTAAGATACCCCCTGCATGCTGCAGAAGTCCAAATGCTGCATTGATGCAGGGTGGTCTGAATTCAGTTGACCCTGCTTTGAAAAAAAGTTAGATCAAATGACCTCCTGAGGTTGTTTCCAGCCAGAACGATTCTACAAATGGACTTGTACATTCTCCTTCGGGGAACGCAGCGAGTAACTGCATGTCAGCTCTCACATGGGATTTGTATCAGGTTTGACCTGACACAAATAAGGGTGAATGACAAAGTCTAAGGGTCCAAAACTCAGTTTTCCAATGAACCAGGGCTGTGAAAACTGGTGCTTTACAATTGTGATCAAACTCCCCATCCAGCATGGTGGCTGCTTCAGGTTGGTGAGAACACGCTTGAAGTGCTACAAAACTGTCATCCTCCATTAAAATGGATTTGTAATATTTTGATCATGATGTCCCCTTTATTTGCTTTTTTAAAGCAAACTACAGGTGGTACACGCATATGAGCACTGCTCATACAACAACTTTGCTTCCTGAGGAGTACAACACCCTAGTTAAGTTACCCTTTGAAGTGTACAACTCCCACTCAGGTCAGAACTCTATTTCCATTTCACTACCATCTGTATTGAGTCACTATAAGATTGCTTTTATTCAAATGGATGGAGAAACTGTTTGAAAAATAGGCAAGGTAATTACTTTCTCTTCTCTGTCTCTCCAGTTTCTCGATTAGCTGATCTTTAGCTCTTGCACCTTCGCTGTGTTCCCATGAGTACTATCTGCCTTCTGTCATCACCATGGACTCAAGTCCTTGAGTGGAAGAAGAGCAGACCCAAGTCTGGACCGAGTTAACAAGCAGCAGGAAAGAACTTATGCAACACTTCAGATGGAAATGAGGCTAGTTATGTACTAAGTTTAATTTTCTAAATCTCCTCCTGACAGACTCAACTGATAAGAAAACAAAATTACTGAGAATAACGAACACACATTCACACTTAAAATTCTTCAATTTCTTAATAGATGCTCTTTTCTTCTTGGGTACAGATGGAAAAAATGGTGGAATAAACACAATCTGGTACAAATCTGCCAAAATAGTCAAAATTTTGGTAATCAATACTGGATTTGGTCTTAAGGGAGAAGCTTGCTTCCAAAGGCATTGCCAGTAGGTAGTTCAAAAGTTGTTAAGTCTTATTACCTTTATACATGGTGTATTTGCCCAGAAGTTGCCTTCAGGAAACGTCATCTTAAAAGAGTTAGAACTTCAGAGCTGGACATGCTACAGAAGATGGCCTTTTTCAATATTTTAGATCTTCATTTTGGTTCACGAGATAGAAATATGTAGCAGCAGTGGGGAACCTGTGAAGCATTGCTTCCAGATGCTTCCCTGACACACTGCATGGTGGCTTTACAGAAAGAAGCAGCTCACAAACTAGGTCCATCAAATTAACTCAGTCCTATTAGGGAAAAAAAACAAAAACAAAAACAAAAAGACAGCCAGTGGCACCAGAGCTATGCATTCTACGTGAAGGGACAGGGGATATTTTAGGTTTTCATTAAGAAATGGTTTCCTGAAGCAAAGAAGGAAAGAAGGTCCGTGTGGAAACAGCAATCAGCAGTAATCACTCATGTAATGCCAGCCCTCCAGTGAGCTTGAGCTTCTAGAAGAAACAAAACCACCCTGTCCTTGTTTTCCAATGCATTTTGTCTTACTTCAAGAAACTTCATCAACATTTAGTATAAGCGTCAGTGAAGGGGAAGAGCTGTGCAGCTTTTGAAAAGACTTAAGACTGAATTAACACCAAGATAGGAATAATTTTATTTACATCACTAAGCTTTCCTTGAGCTAACAATTCTGCCACATCTTAGTTTGCTCTGGTCACAGCACAAACATTGAACTATGGAGTATCAACTGCAGACTGTTGCTTGTGTTATCAATTTTTTGTTTTCTTGCACTAGTCTTTACGTGTCAGGGTATAGACAGCACACTATTCACTATAAGGTGAGAGAAGTATTACCTAACTAATATAAACCTCCTAAAATTTACACTAGAGGACTTAAAAATGAAAATCCCGCATGATCAGTCTGTCATCCCCTGAAGGCACGTGTCATGCTGCCAGACATGATTAGAATGTGATAAGAAAAGAATTTTAAAACACTAAAGATCACGTACAGGAAGCACCTTCAGGGTTATGCCTTATCAATCCAATCTACTCCTAGGTTTGTAATTAGTAAGAAATGGTCAGTCAGACAAAACATTCAGATAATACTTGCAGTAAGACTTGTATCTTCCAAGGTTCAAATAGAAGTATCTGTACTTTTAAATGCAAAGTGTATATGTTAAGAAACCTGAGTCATTATAAGAATAAAATGTTTAAATCATAAGGGCCAGTTCCATTTTCCCTTGTCCTGAACGTCTCTGTCTATTTGTCAGCCATACTCATTACCAGTTGAAATAATTTCTAACTACTTGCTATTCACACTCTTTTGGTGTAAAATGTGGCCAACTTTGATCCTTGAAGTCAGTTTCTTGAGCAGGTTGCTCAAGACCAAGACGATGACAGGCATTACACAATGAATCGTGAAGTCCTCCAACTACTGTTGACGTTCAAAGGACAGTTGTCTCAGATGCAACAGTGTTTCTATTAATTCCCCACATTAAAAATAGTTCTTTTTTTTAAAGTTTATCATTCAGGCATATATGAAGCTGTGCAGATGAAGCTGAATGCTAACAGACTAATATTTAAAAAAAATGGGGCTTGGTTTCCTTTGTTAAAAGCAGCATGGCAGCACTGAGCACTTCTGTACGGCAAACTCGATGCTTCATGATTGAACAATGAAAGTAGCACCAAGGCTGAGAAACACTTCACTCAAAGCTGACAGAATCAGAGTGATACGGGATTGGAAGGGGTGATCTGGAGATCATCTAGTCCAACCACCCTGCAAAAGCAGGTCCTCTTAGAGCAGGTTGCACAGGAACATGTCCAGGTAGGTTTTGAATGTCCCCAGAGATGGAGAATCTACCACCTCTCTGGGCAGCCTCTTCCAGGGCTCTGCCACCCTCAAACTGAAGAGGTTCCTCCTCATGTTTAGATGGAACTTCTTATGCTCAAATTTGTGCCCATTTCTTCTTGCCCTGTCACTGGGCACCACTGAAAAAACACGGGCACCCTCGTCTTGACACGCACCCTTTAAGTATTTATAGGCGTTGATCAGATGCTCCCTCAGCTTTCTCATCTCCAGGCTAAAAAAGCCTAAGTTCCCTCAGCTCATAAGAGAGATACTCCAGGCCCCGAATCATCTTTGTAACCCTCTACCCTCTCCAGCACTTCCCTGTCCTTCTTGAACTGGGGATCCCAGAACTGGACACAGTACTCCAGACAGGACCTCACCAGGTCAGAGTAAAGGGGCAGGATAATCTCCCTTGACCTGCTGGCCACACTTCTTGATGCAACCCCAGATGCCATTGGCCTTCTTGACCACAAGGGCACATTGCTGACTCATGGTCATCCTGTTGTTCACCAGGACTCCTGGGTCTTTTTCCTCAGAGTTGCTCTCTAGCAGGTCAGCCCCCCAGACTGTACTGGTGCAGGGGGTTATTCCTTCCCAGGAGCAGCACCCTACGCTTGCCCTTGTTGAAATCTGACACTGGACTCTTGACACTTAAGAGACATCCCATAGTCTAGAAGCCTATAGGAATTGATAATTTTTTACTTCCCAGTTGGGGGTGGTAGTTTGTTTTTACTCACCCTTCGCCTCTGGCTAATACACACTTTCCAGACTCTGCTCATCTGCACATATTCCACACCAGTTAAGCCCTGTGATTCAGAAACATACTTTTGAGAGTCTCTCATTATATGTTGAGTTTCAACCCATTTTAACACCTTGTAAGATGCTCAGGCCTAACTCCGTGTCACCCAACGGCCAAGCTCCATCCTAAGTGCTAGAGAGGCAGCCAGCCACGTACTCTGCTCAAATCCAGAACAGGATGAAAACAGCAATAAAAGAAACCTTATAGGAGGCACATGAATCACTGCATTTTTTCCAAGATGAGAGAGTGGAACAGCATGCTCCCATCAGCAGCTTATTCTTATAACAAACCAACAAGCAGGTGTGAACAACATTAGATGGGTACCACTAGAGCTATACAATTGAAACTGACATTTTTGTGCAATTACAGCTCCTTAGGACAGAGGAGACTGTAACATCACATCAAAATAGCTGTATTTAGAGTCTGCATATAAATTGAATACATTAGCAACAAACAACTGGGAGGAACAGACATGGAAGAGGAAGGCAGAAGGAGTACTGTAGGATTCCTCGAGGAGGTTAAACTGCTGCCACACAAAAATACCCTGTTAAACACTGATCAAGGGTTTGTGTGCCATGTGGGAGAATGTTAATTGTTTACAGGTACTCAGGGCTGGAGGACTTGGATGAATACCAGGAAGCAGCACTGAGAAAGTTCATTGTACAATTCAGAAGGGAGAGGAATCGCTGAAGGAGGCACTTTCATTTAAGCCCATCCTGCTAATTCCTAACCTAATTATTTACCACTGAGGGTTTCCTTTCCCAAGATTCAATTCAAGGAACAAAAAAAACCACCCCTGAAAGAATGTTTTCATTCTCTTGTGGGAAGAAGGATACAAAAGGAGACAGGTCTTGTTTGGTGTCATACTACCCACTATTTGTAGAAGATAAAAAAAAAGTACCTCATGGTCTATTTGATAATGGCTTCAATGCCTGCCACTCAGGTGATTCATTATTAGCACCTCTGTTTTACAGCCCCATCAGAAAGTCTATAAAGCTAGTAACACTTCTCATGTTAACAGGATAATGCTCACAAGAATTTGGCTAAGAACTCCCAAACCATAGGCCTAAAATTCTGAGAAAACCACCATTTTAAACAATATTTCAGCCAAGATGACCAGATGCTTGATCTCTGCAGTGCCAGCAATCCCTCCCCATTTATTTTCTGAATACTTAGTATTTTGCCCAAGTGTAATTTTTCAGCAGTTAGACTAGTTTAATCCCAGTGGAGGAGTTCACAATGAACACAGCTCATGGTTCACCACTCGACAGCTCTGCTCCACAAATCTTCTGGCCACAAACTGTACAGGCTGTCACCCTCTCTCATTTGCCAGGAAAACTGCATCCTTCCCTTATTTGATAGTCACCCTGCATCCACAGAAAGAGATGGACACTGTTGTTGGAAGGCACAGCCCATGTGAAGTCCTTCTCCCTTCTCTTTCCAAGGCCATTAGAGGGAAACCTTTGGCAGCTGCAGCCTGCATCCCAAGCAGGATTCCTCCACAGGCCTTAATTTAGCACCTGCCCATCCTTCCTTCAACAGGAGGACCCACAGTTACTGACCCCAAACGGCCTCCTTGTGATTACCTAATGCTAACAGTATGTGCACAGGGGACACGTGAATTCTTAAGCCAACCCAAGGCATTTCTCCTGTGGTCTCAGGCATGCCTATCTGACTCCCCTACCTGCAGGACAGGCTCACTTCAGCACAAAAGCTTCCCAGGAATGAGGGCGATAAGGAAGCGCTCCTTTGGCTATTCGGCACAACCCATTTCTTCCTTCTTCTGCTGTCTGCTGGCCTAGTTAAACTAGTTTGGGCAGCTTACCAGGGGCCTGGAGAGAGACATCAAAGCTCATGCTTTTCTTCTGTTGTCCCCTGTGTTTGCAGAGAGGCTGTTATCAGGCTCCTGAATCCATCTACACACTGGGACCACTTACACCCTTCATGGAGCCACCACTACAGGCAGGGCACATCCGTCCTTGTCTTGCCAGAGAACCTTCTGGGAATGAAAGCCTGGTGAGGAAAAACTGGCTCACCAAGCTGACAGCCATTCCCCCCCAGTCAGCTGGGGCAACCCGAAGCTGAAGGCTTCATTTGACTTCAGGTTCCCCAGCTCTGCCTGCAGGAATCACCTCCATCTTTTCCCAACAGAAAGTAAATAAATAAATAAATAAATGATCACAAAGCCAGGTGTCACTTCAAGAGTCACATCTAAGTGTATCTTTGAGCACAGGAGCTGGAACCTTCAGGCTTGTTCCGTCTTTCTTTGGGTTTCAGTGCAATTTGCAAATTAACACAGAGACACAACAAGGAGAAGAATGGGGAAAATAATGAAATAATGACTCCTTTTTTTTTTTTAAATTTTTTTGCATTGGCAGGTTGCTGCCTGTCTTTGAAATGAGTGAAATAAGTGGATTTGAAATAAAATTATAAGAATTGTGTGTGTGTGGGGGGGGAAGGACACAGTCTTGAACGAGTCCTAAACGTCGGCCTTGAAACAGGCAGGCAGAAGCCCCTCAGAATCCACCAGCAGAGGCAGGAGGGACCTCATTTCCTGGCACCCAGCACGGTTTCTACCATCTCATCCCGCAAGACCAACGGAGCGGCTCCCCTCAGAGCCCCGCCCGACCGATACGGCGCCGCCTCAGCGCCAGCCGCCGGGCGCCATCTAGCGGGGCCCGCAGCCGCTCGTTGCCGCCTCCCGTGCCCCGGGCCTGAGGCAAGACGGGGCCAGCCGCCCCTCCTGCCCGCCGCCGGCCTCCTGCCAGGCCGAGGGGAGTAGGGAATTCTCGGTGACCTCTCCGTGAGGGCTGGAGTACCCCTCTTACGAAGACAGGCTGAGAGAGTTGGGGCAGTTCAGCCGGGAGAAGGGAAGGCGTCAGGGAGATGTTACAGGAGTCTTCCAGTACCTAAAAAAAGGCTGCAAAAAAGCTGGAGAAGGACTTTTTTTACAAGGGGAAGTAGTGATAGGACTAGGGGTAGTGGCTTCAAAATGGAAAAGGGTAGACTTCGATGTCAGGAAGAAATTTTTCACCCTGAGGGTGGTGAGATGCTGGAAAAGGTTGCCTGGAAAAGTTGTGAGTGTCCTACCCTTGCAAGTGTTCAAGGCCAGGCTGGATGGGGTTTTGAGCAACCTGATCTAGTGGGAGGTGTCCCTGCCCATGGCAGAGGGTTCAAACTACATGATCATTAAGGTTCTGACTTAAACAATTTTATGAGTCTATGAAGCCAGCTCTCCATCATTCATCAGACTTTCACTCAGCTATAAATGAAGCAGCCATAACAAGTCACACCAACTCCACGGCTGCAACTCTATTGCACCTCTCCCAGTTCTGGTGATAAGGGCACATGGCATTTTTCCCTCAGGACCATGAGGTTCCCACTGAAAATTAGTGATGGCCAGAGTCCTAACACTGCAGACTATGAGGTTTCTATACCCCACTCAGTCAACTAGTACATCTCCTGCCCTCTTGGGGGTCTGTACGTGGTGTTCGCCTGACCATACCTGGCTGACAACCTCCCAAATGCAGCACCCTGCCTCTCAGCCCATCCCTGGAGTCACCAGTTGCAAGAGAGCCCAAGGCAGGCACTGCCACACTAGTCTGGTTTTCTTTGCAAAACCAGAAATGTAGCTAGAGCTCAAACCATTGAACTTCTTCACTTTGAGGGTGACAGAGCCCTGGAACAGGCTGCCCAGCGAGATGGTGGAGTCTCCATCTCTGGAGACATTCAAAACCTGCCTGGACATGTTCCTGTGCAACCTGCTCTAGGAGGACCTGCTTTGGTAGGCGCTTGGACTAGATGATCTCCAGAGGTCCCTTCCAATCCCATATCATTCTGTGATTCTGTGTACACTATGACACAGGCCTGTAACTGAACAGAAGGATTACTCTGGAGTAATCTACTTGCTTTCACACGTTTTTGTTTACTGCCACAAAAGACATGGGTAGCGAGCATCTACCAGAGGTGTCTTGTCAGAAAGCATTTGCATGATAAAAAGCTAGCTTTTAAGGATACCTGAAATGATACTGATTAGTGACCTAGTCAGTAGTCACACTTTTTAGGATACCTGCCTACAAATTAAGACTGCAAGCAAATGGCTCTGGAATGATTTACTAGAAGGACTGCTTCCTAAAATTTACCTTGGGTTTACTGCTGCTTCCAAAACAGATTTGTTTCTTGCAGAAGTGTTGCACCATCAGATTTGTATTTTCTGGTGACATCTCCTCAAAACTATCTCTAAACAAGTTCAAGCTCTGGATATCTAAATGCATCTCCATTTCCTGAGGTCAAGACTTACATCACCAGTTTCCCAACAGGCAGAAAGTTATTTAAGTTTCTTCAGAGACTTTATTCCACAATATTGTCTTTGACTAGTTGTCAACCACTACAGCTAATAAAAAGTCAGAAGGATGCTCTTCTACTCCCATCTCTTGTTAAATGCTCCATTCATCTTGCTTGGCAAAGATTTCAGTCTTTCTTCAAGCTTTCTGTGTTTTGGGATTAGGGACTAATTTCCCCAGAGATTCTCATACTCTAGCCATGGCAGTCTTTTGTTTCTCTCATACCCAAAGATGACTTTTGTACACCAGACCTTATGCTTTGAAACTCCTACCAAAAGTAGTTTCTCTTTCAGCTGTGCATTGCAGCCTCCACAGTAATAACTCTCAGAAGAGCTTAAAAATGTTCTGGGAATGGTATAACAGAATCAGTCCCAAAAACATCAGATTAAAAATGAGTAGAACTGGCCACCGGGGAGACCGCCTGCACATCTCCACATTCAGAAGACTGTCAGTTCTCTACTCTACAACAAGGATTGCTCTACCAGAACAAAGCTGAGAAGCATCCAGCTTCCAGCTGAGAAGAGTTTATTTGATTGACAGGCATATATATCCCTTTCATATGCCCTTCTATGCCGCCTCCACTCCTCACATCAGCTATAGGCTAACACTACCACACTGACCACAGCAGCTCACAGCAGCAGTGAATGCCACACCTTGGGTTAGTCTCCATCATCAAGCTACTTCCCTGTGGGACAGCTATACCACAAAAAAAAAAAAAAAAAAAAGCCACAGTTAAAGCTACAATCGATTCACTCTATCAACTGTCAGATAAATCAACTGTCTAAAATGCTTGAGTTTTCCCACAGTAAGCAATGGAATAGCGAGGGAGAACTCACTATTGGAATGAATAGCTGTAGTCAAGAGGTTGGAAGTCAGTTGTGCATTGCTTCTGTGCTTGGGAAGCCACATGGAAGACTGAGGTCTGTAACACTACAACCCTGGGCAGCACAGCAAGGTTCTGTGGCATTTTCTGCCCCTGATACTTCACTGATAAGTAAGGACACCACATATTAGCTAAGCAACCTCTTGACTTTTTGGGGGGATTAAAGTTGAAGGGGAAAGCTCCAGGACTGAATAGCATAAGAGGCAAAGCACCACGGGCTTTTCAGTCTCATCATAATCGAGTTAGAGATAAAATTTAAGGGATAAATTAAGCCTGCCACATTCTTCAAGTTTAAAGAGACTCTTGTGGACACCTGTGATTTGCTACTCAAGCAGCAAACAAAAATTCAAACAAGCCAATAGATTTACTCCAAGTTAGAACACATTACAAGAGTCAACTATTTCATGTTATTTTTTTTAAACTATAAAAAGAGGCAGTCAAAGCAACGTTTCAGTTAGGTAGAGAATGCTGCATTAATTTCAAAAACTAAATAGTGGGGAAGTTGGAGTCTGCTCCACTGCTTAATGAATGAGGGGACTGTTTTCAAAGATATCCACACATGTACAGATCATAGCTAGCATGAACAGTTTTTACAGCACTGCTGTATAATCTCATTCAGTTATTTGACTACTGATGGTAATTAAGGACCATAATCCATTGCCAAAAAATAAACAAATGCGAGCAACCACCAATACTTAGGCAATGGCAGAAATTGCATGTGGGTATTCCAGGTTTATTGCCAAATACTTAGCTGTTCAGGGAAAACTTGAAGCTAAAGTAAGTTCTTGAGTATGTACAAAACATAAGAATGTAGTTGAACACTCTACATGCACAGGAAAAACAAAAATAACTGAAAAAGCTTTGTTTATGTAGAATTAGTATCTTGAACCTGGATGATGAGGAACAAGATTCACAGAGTAGAACTACTAAAGCAATAGAAAACCACAAGGAAAGTTTAAGTTGTATGGATAGAGCCAATCCAGCCCTCTTTCCTTTGGGACTTGCACAGGAATACAGCTACACCCCAGACTTTTTGTAGGGTCTGACCTTAGCAAGGTAAGTGCTTTACCATGCCTATTGCTTATTAACTACCAAAATCAACGTAGTAGTACTGAGGTATTAAATCAAAGAAACATGCATCATGATTAGGGGTACTGGCTGTAATGTATTATATACGAAAATGAAACATTATGTATGAAGAGAAGCATAGCAACTGCTATCTACAAGCTGAAGCCACAGTGGCACACTGGACAATTTTAGGTTAACCAGGCTCACTTAAAAATAGAAACCAGAGGCTGGGCTCTTCTCTCACCCCATTTTACATGTCTTTACTTCCATTGATTTCAAGTGGAGTTCTTCACAATTTATGCCATTGTGAGAGGAGAATCAAGCCTTGTGTGTTTGAAAGGAAACAGCAGACATGTTTCCCACCAGAGTGCACGGGGAGATTTTAAAAAAACACAAGTATATGAACTGTGAAACCGATAGAGTACACAAGTGAAGGCAGGCAAAGAGGCTCTAGCTGGGGGTGGTGGTGGGGAACTTGCAGCTTATCCAGGCTGTTTTTTTGAAGACTCGGGATTGGTATTAAGAAGTCAGAAGCCCAACTGGCTTTAAATAAAATTCTAGAAATACATATTGAATTTTTTTCCTGACAGGCATAATTGATTTGTATTTTCCTACAGTTACTCTACAAAATGAGGAGCAGGCCATTTCCTTTGTGAAGGACACAGACCTTCCATTCCCAGAAACTGGGAAGTGCGAAGGAGGTCTGGACTACTTGCCTCACTAGAAATGGTGCCTAGCCATCACTCACACCCAAGCTCAAGTAGATAATCTTCCCAAACCCTTCAGGATCCAACTATTGTAAATTAATTGTCCAGATGAAAGAGCAACACTTAGGACTGGAACTCAAGTCCAACAAAGTACTAGATGATTAATAGGTGGCAGAACTACTGCACATTTTGGACCTATGGCACAACAGAACCTACAGCTTTACAGTCTACTTTTGGGGGTTAAGAAGTTCCTCTTTCACCACTCTGGTGAGCAGCTCTGTGCACCAACACAATCACTGGCCCGGTACTGATTTGGGAAGCTCACTTAAAATAGAAAGCATGAAAAACCCCAAACCCACAAACATTTTCAAACCATCTCTAGGTCCCTGATCAAGTTGTGCCAGCACAACTGACAGTGCAACGGAAATAGCAGTTTACAGAGGGAATACAGACTTATTTAATTGTTTTATTAGGTTTATATACCATAGTAATGCGAGATTGAAATAATTCATACTCATTTAGTATGAGTATACTGACAGAATATTACTGTAATTGTCTGGAAATGTTCCCCCCCCCACACCTTCACCAGTGCACCACTGCTGTCACAGCTCATGTACTAGTTTTGAAGTCTCTCCCCACATTCCAGTAGGAAGGCAGTTTCCTTTTAAAAAACAAGTCTAGATTATCTTCTCACAATTGCATTTAATATTGGCTGAATTAGTACACAACAAAGCAGGAAGAAGGTAAATGCGTGGAATTGCTTGAAGGAGGATGACTTCTACTCACAGAAAAAGCGTTGCATAATTCAAGATATCCCTGCTGATTTTCATGAAACCTGTTCTTTCAGAGCATTAGTCTCCTTCCAGAGGCCATGGGAAGGTGCAAAGAACAACACATGTGCCCTTGAATATCAGAGTTAGTAGTTAGATGTTGAACACTAACTTGCACATCAAAGTTAAAAAAGAAAGCCTTACACAAACAGGAGGCTGGTATCACCTCAATTCCTAAAATAAGGTCACAAGTATACCTTTGTGCTACTATCACCATCAAAGTCCTCATCACATCAGTACCTCTTTACAGCATCAGCTCCAGGCTAATAAGACATCAACTAATAGGTCAAAAAGATTTATAAACATCTACAGTACAATATGAGACAGACAGGGAGACATTAAAAACCAAAATTACAGCCTAGAAGATGGCAGATTCAGCACTAGACAATAGAGCTCTGAGTGTCAGGGGAGATTTTGCAAAGAAATGTGAAAAGCAATAAATCTGCAGCAATGAAACAGATGCCTGCTTGTCACTGTGGTCACTTCAGTTCAATCAAACACTGGCATTGCTCAAGTTCAATATATTAACAGCTACTCTAAAACCGTAAGAGCTGTTCTTGCATGAAATCAACAGTTTTATATAACTGGAAAAAATCACATATTGGGAAAGAAATGAGCTATTAGCCTGGACCACTGAACTACAGCTTCGCACCACCCGAAATCCCCTGCAGAAATTGCCCAGGCAGATTGTCTGTATGAAAGGTCAGGGGGTAAACCCTGACATTGACTGGACTCGCAAACAGCTAAATCAGCCCTTCAGCTCACTAACCGACTCGGCAGCATCCTGCCCTGCAAGCGCTTCTGCAGCTTTTTGGCAGCTCATACTCAAAACACAACAGCAACACATAGGGCTCCCTCTTTCCACAGGGATGCTCTCTCCAGCCCCAGTTCAAGAAGAACAGGGAGCTACTAGAGAGGATCCAAGAGAGGGTTACAAAGATGATCAAGGGAATGGAGCACCTCTCTTACGAGGAAAGGCTGAAAGATCTGTGTCTGTTTAGCCTGGAGACGAGGAGACTGAGATGGGATATTATCAATATCTGAAGGGCAAGTGTCAAGAGGATGGGATCAGGTTCTTCTCAGTGGTGCCCTGTGACAGGACAGGGGACAACAGACACAAGCTGGAACATGGGAAATTACGTCTTATTATGAGGAAAAACTTCTTTATTTTGAGGGTGACAGAGCACTGGAACAGGCTGCCCAGAGAAGTTGTGAAGTTTCCTCCTCTGGAAGACATTCAAAACCTGCCTGGATGTGTTCCTGTCCAATCTGCTCCAGGTGAACTTGCTCTGGCAGGAGGGTTGAACTAGCTGATCTCCAAAGGTCCCTTCCAACCCCTACCATTCTGCAATTCTGTAACACAACTACTTATTTTTTTTAGGCAGCTTACATTTCTCCCAAATAGGGGTGGTAACTCCTGGTAGACACCTGCTGAAATCCAGACCTACCCTGAGCTGCTTAGAAGACAGAACAAAGCTGCATCCCGAGTAAAAATATCCTTATGATGCTGGACATTATGTATTTTTCCAGTACCTCAGTACAGGCTGGTCTACTTTCTACATGTTTGGCAGTACTCTAAGACATTTGTTGGCTATTGGCCTGCCAAGCTGTTTAGGCTTATATGTTCCTTTGCATTCACTTTATTACTATTAATTTTGTTAAATATAAACATATCCTCTGTGTATCTTATTCCCGTATTCCATATGCACAGGACAAACTCATTGCAGTCCTGGGATGAACAGGGAGCTCCGTATTTATCACACGGACCCACCATGCTTTGCAAACAAGACTGTAAAAGCCTCTCGCAATGAAGTTACCCATATGATCTTTCTGATGAGCAAAGCATGAGAAAACAGTTCAAAGCTCTCCAAAAGCCATATGTATACTGCTACACAAGACATCTGCAATTCACCAGTGAGGTTCTAGACTCAGCATAATTTAGCAGTCTGTATATATAGATGCAAATACACTTAGGTTCAGACATTTCTTCAATGTCTTAATAAAATTCACTTTAAAGTATATAAATATTCATACTTTGAATAGCCACCTCAGCATGTGAAGCTTCTAATTTTTCTGCAAAAATACTGATTCCTGCAAGGAGGCTGAAATAAAGTAAAGGTATATTTAGTCCTAGAGTATGCACACAAACACATGCAATTTCTTTACATAAACACTTTTGAACTTCTGGGTGATTAACTACAACACTTGATTACAAAAAGAGACCTTTGAAAAACATCTTCACTAATCACGCACTAATTTTTAACATGCTTGAAAACAAGTCAGCTTTTACTGCTGTTAGACAAGTTGATCCACACTTGGAAGTGCAAGGCGGCTTCCAATATGTGCCGTGGTTATTTTGTCTTCGTGTTGCTGCAGAAATGGGCCGTGGGTGAGGGCAGCATCCGAGTAGCCCAGGCACGCAAGGGGTTGAACAAGAGCACCCCCAGGGTGCCTCGGCAGAGCCTCTTGCTGAGCTAGCACTACCTCTGTCACAGGAAAAATTCTTTAATGAAGAGATTAGGGGAGGTTAAAACAGGTAAAGCTGAACAGTGGCAGTGCTCATGTTGGAGGTGGTCTACATTTCTGTATTCCTGTGCTCCTAGTTGGGAGCAGAGACGTGTGCTTTGAGAAGCGGTACAGCAGTATCTGCCCAGGTATGTCTAAAGATTCAGTTGCACAATTCTTAACATTTAAGTTTTTCATTTCACTCATTTTAAGATTGGTGAGAGAAGACACAGCTTTTCTACAGAATAAGAGGGTGCAAGAGTCCTACCACGCAGTATGATATAAATATAGCAACGTAGGCTTCAGAACTGCATCCATGTTCTTGCTTTCTTTTTAAAACACTCAGACAGCCTCAGGAATGAAGATGTTTGGACTATGAAGGCTCCCTTTAAGAAAATTCAAGGGACTAACATGGCCCTGCTCAAAAAAAAGAAGATAAAATCTGTTTTATTATAAGCATCATGATATTGACATGCAGGTTTTTAATCATGCTGGTTGCAATTATACAAATCAGTGATCAAATCCATGGAGAAGTCAGTTTTCATCTACGCTACATTCACGCAAACATTAGACATGGATTTGGCACGTTGCCATCAGAGAATCCCCGTTCTGGAATCAGGTAATATTAAGACTGGGGCTACTTGCTGCAAGATTAGAAAGCAACAAGCTCAAAAAGGTGGTTATAAAAACATCACAGGAAACAAAATTTATTTTAAATGAAAGCAAAGCAATCATAGTTCAGTATTTGGATGGCAGTTGGAAATGCTTTTTTGGCATGCAGCTGCTCCACGAAGCCAATATTGTGTGTAACTGGAAACATTTCAAAAAAACCAGAATTGTTACTGAAGTCAAAGACTGTAATTGCAAGCTGTGGGATCTACGCTTAGATAAAAGAGGGGCAACCGAATAAAACTGTTATAGATATAAACCTACAAGCACGCTCCGTAATACGATTCTTATCACTTCATTGCCAACTTGGTAGAACTGGAGAGCAAGGGAGGAGGAAGACAGAAAATGAAGGCGTGAAGCACACAAGGCAGAACAGCAAGAGCTATCAGGTGCTATAAATCAATGTTTCAAACACAAACCTTAGACAAGAGTATAAGACTTTGGTACGGAACAACTGAAATAACACAGTTCCAGCTTTTGTTGACGTGTAATCCACTGGAAATGAAAAGGCCTGCCTGAGAGACTGTCTACCCCAGGTTTACTAACCAGCAAAACACTTGGAGCTTGATCAGTTCAAAATGATCTTGAAAAGCAAACTCGCCAATCTTATGGTTATATTTAAGAACTTTTAAGGAGTTAACCTTCCAGGCAGAGTTCCAAGAAAAGGTAAACTAGCAAAAAAGCTGTCATTTACAGATATTTTAAAAATACTGAAGATGTTTGTATTGGCTCATACCTCTTGTATCTGAGCACTTTATTCATTTTGTACATTTAAAAAAAACCCTTCTTGTGCAAGAATATGCTTGAGAAGTATTGCCAGTTTGTGTTGAGAAGCCATTTGCTCATTTAGTTTTGCAAAAAAAAAGTATAATTTATTTAGTGTACAATATAAACAAGCAAAATACAAATAGGAAGAGTTATAGCAGACCACTTATGAAATTTTCTTCATTAACTGGAAATATACTTTGACAATGAAGCAGCAGCCAAAAAACTGTTTCTGTAAAAAAATGTCTAATTTTGGCAAACTGTGATCTGATAGTGTATCTGGGAATTTCTGAATGTCACAACTTTAGCGCGCTATGACTTGCAAAACACGTTTCTTCCCATCATTCTTCAGCCATAAGGTGGGAGGGGGCAAGATGAGCGATAGCCGTGCTGCATCCTTCCAAGCTGGTTCTTCCCATTATACAACTCCTAATCCAAACAGTTTAAGCACACGAGTAAAAGCTCCTCATTTCTGTAAACATTTCCAGGAGCAGGACCTAAGCATGCAAGGCTTACAGCAAGTATATACGAATGGCTGGAGCTAACCTCAAGTTTACCTCTGTTTAAACAGCATAAGCAGAAAACAGCGCTGGCCAAACTGAAGCTTAAGCCTTAATACGAGGGGGTGAACTGAATATTGACATAAACCACTCGGTCATGATGCACCAATCAAGTATTCTTCATGCAACATTGTATCATACAAAAATCTTCCCAGAAATACAAACAATGCTTTACAATTATATATATTTAAAAAAAAAATAAAAGTAACTTCTCAGAGCATGTTTTTATATCCCAACAGCAGGGATCTCTTTACTTTAGGATAAGGTAGTGGTTGAAAACAGAAACACAACCCAGCTTGTTTGTTTGTTTTAAATGGACTTCACCACTGCACATACAATTAACTCTGGAATGCACAAGACACAGCATCCAAGCAAACAGAGGCTTTAAATTTAAGTGCAGCTCTCGGTCTGCTCTGTTAGAAGCTGCATATCGCAGCCCTTGACAATATATTAGGCAAGATCCATATTACAAAGGAAAAGGAGTTTTAGGCTTGGACACAAAGGCTGTAGCATTAGAACGGGTCAAAGCAATCTGCATGTATGAACCAAAGCCATTTAAATTACTCTGTAAAATGTAGACGTTCATTAGCATAGAAGAGTTTCACAGGAAAACAACGACAAAGTAAAAGCCATCTGATTTTCATATGCTAATTAATTAAATATGCCAAACGTATTTAATCTCTTATTATAACCATAGGGGGAGACAGACCAAACTCTTGAAGTTCTGAAAAGCCAGGTCATTAGCGTGCCAAGTCATTCTTCAGATCTCCTCCTTAGATACAAACTTACATTTCCAACTTATTATATATGTAAGTAAAACCTGGCTCCCCCCTCCCACCCCCTTCTTTTCGTCTTCTTTGGAAGGTGTTTGCTATCTCCTATTCCTGTATTTGAGATGTCTCTTTAAATATTAGAAAGAACTAATTTGCTGGGGGGGGAGGGAGAAGGTGAAGGGAGCACAGAAGCAGTTTTGCCAAAAGCCCAAATTAAATGCCCCAGTCCCCCTAAGATGCAAAACAAGCTAGTTGAAAATGAGATTAATAACATTCTTGCAAATACACATGAAAATCCGCACATAGTTTGTAGTCTTTCAAGTTCAGATGACATTTCTAGCCATTTCTTGCCTTTCCAAACAAGAAAAGGATTCTTATGTTTACGTAAGGTTCTTCTTGCTTAATAAATCTTAAATTGAAACAGATTTTTTTTTTTAAACAATTACCTTCTTCAGAGTTATCATACTACAGGATATTAGGAAAAAACCAGACTCTCCTGTTGCTTTTACCCACATCTGACTCCAATCTTAATAGTTTAGCTATTAACCCTGTAAGGTCCCCACACACACACACCTTGCCCAGTTGATGTTAAAATTTTTATATGACTGATCTGGGCTTACTCATTACAAAACCTTTTGTTATACAGAAAGAGGGCAGCTCCGTGGACCTTGATTTACAGGACACAATTAACCGTGCTGTTGGTAGAACTGCACCAGCCCGGCTCATCCGGGGCTCTGCGGTGAGAAAGGAAAGGATCTGTCACTGCAGTCAGAGTAACTGCTCTCCTTCCCTCCTCGCCCCTTCCTTCCCTTTCCAAGCCCACTCTGACCCCCTGACATGTGGGGATGAAAACCTGCCCACTGCAATATACCTGTGCTGTAGGGAAGTAATACAAACAACAATAATTCCTCATAGAAATAATAATAGCTAGAGCTAAAGGGGAGAAAAACACATTCTGCCAGAAAAATCACAGTAGTCACTCAGGAGTTTGTCATGCAAAACATTCAGTTTTAAGACCTCAGTGACCAGCTAAACAGCAAAAACGAGGAACTTTGCCTGCAGTAACACTGGCCATTTATTTTTGTCACCTTTTAGGTTTTAGCACATAGGGAATACATGCATTGTTAACCTTTAAATCCTCTGTATAAACATTTCTCAGAAAGCTTGTAAAATATCCCCCACTGCGTTTCCTGGCTCTCCAGTTGATGGCATTTTAGAAACACTAGTACTGGCGGGTGCTTTATTTTGCTTTTCCTTGGCCACCCCGCAGGGGTACAATGACAGACTCCTGTCCAAGGCCAGACCCGGCCGCCCCAGGCTGGGACCAGAAGGAAGACGCCCAGGACTCAGCGCAGCCCGATGATAAATGGTGGAGTTTGGAATCCAGCGGTGGGAAGAAATACTCCGGGAGAAGGGAGATTCCATCGCCCTTCCAGAGCTCTCTTCATTGAGGAAGGCAAAAATAAAACCGTATTTCGGCTAGGTCCGTGCTGGCGNNGCCCCCGCGCCCCCCCCCGCACCCCCCCCCCCCCCCCCGCCAGTAACACTGCGCGCTGGCCGGGGAGAGCCTGCAGGATGCCGCCAGGACGGCGGACCGAGGTCGCCGCCCCCGTTTCGGGCCAGGAGGGCGCTCGGTAGCGGCGGACGCTTCGCCGAGGATGAGGAGTAGGCGGCGGCTGTCTGGAGGAGGCCAGTTGTCACCCCACTGACAGGCAACAGCTGAGCTCCCGCATCTGGACCCTCATCCAGATCGGCGGCCCCGGCCCGCCGCGTCTCCCGCTCCGCTGGGCGCACCGAGCCGGCG
>VXBJ01003148.1:0-53508 GCA_013400055.1 Nycticryphes semicollaris | reverse complement strand
GGAAAACCCGGCGGGGCGGAGCGGGGCGGGGCGCGAGGGGTGGGGCGGGGTCCCGGCACCGCCCACGTGCCCGGCGGCGACGGGGCAAGAGGCAGGCGGGGAGCTGGCTGGAGCTCACGGAGGGCACGGGCAAAACATGTGAAACCCACTTTTTCCCCAGTCTGGGATGGCCGGGGAGCAGGCGGAGGACGGGAAGGCTCCCCCCGCTCCGTTTTCCCCGATCAGACGAGGCTCTGAGGCCAGTTGGTGGCTCCTCCCCGGCTCTCGCCGAGGGAGCGGGAGAGGGAAAGTTAATTAAAACCCTTTCCCGCTGATCTGTGCAGAGGTAGGCGACGGAGCCTGTTCCCAGCCGTATTTGCAGCCCACGGTGTTGTCGATGGGCTTGCACGTACCCACTGGTGGCGCCCGGGGCGCTGCTGGAGGGAACGGAGCCATCACCCTCCTCGGCTGTCATCCCTCGCCATCGTCCCTCGCCATCGTCCTTCGCCATTGTCCCTCGCCCTCCCACGTGCATGGAGCTGACAGCCAGCAGGCTTCGAAAAGCTCCCTGAGAGGGTCGGCAGGGGCGGGCACTTCCCAAAGCCAAGCAGTCCCGGTGTGACCGTAAATCAGATGGCAAAACGGATGCGGTAGGCACTCACGGGACCCTGGAGTGGCCACGTACGTTTAAAATCCCTTCCCTTTCACTGTTACCGGCGCTTTCGGCACCTGTTTAAGCCATCGGAGTTTGCAGCCCTTGTCTCAGCTACTCACACCTCGCGTCCCTTAAGCAACACGAACTGAGCTCCTGGTTCTCTCGGGGTACCGCAGCGTTTAACTCCTCCATGGAAAAATCAAAGGGAAGGATGAGTAACGCTGAAGACGTTTGACTTAATGTCGCGTTTTTTCTATACATGCAAATTGGAGGGTGAGTTGATTTTACCGGCGTGGCTTCTGAGTGATCGCAAACTCTCCCCGCTTGGTGAGACAAATGTGTTTGGAACCACGAAAGCTGAATATAGAGCTGAAATTTGGCCCGATGGTTGGCAGGGTCTCTCTTGATTCTCTAAAAAAGGAATTATTTATGGTTAGGAAATGGCAATTTTCCCTTCGTGTTTTGAAGTGCATTTGGTTTTCCTGTGTTAGCAGAGTCAGTTTTTTTTTGTCTGGAATCCAATCTGATCAAAATCATCTTTCTCTATCCGAAATAATAATAATAATAATAATAATAATAATAAAAAAATTTAACACTCACAGGAAACAGCTCTAGACTACAACCTCAGGCTACAACTTTATTACAGGCAAGAGTGTTAAACCTACTTATCACCTTAAAAGTTTCGGCTGCAGTTCTAACCCTGGGTGCTCTGCTCTGTTCTGCTGTTTCCTTGCCGTCAGGACGTGGTATCACCGTCCCATTGCTGAACACTTCTTACCCAGGTTTGAAAATAAAGGTTTTCAGATTGCATCTGCATGGAAGTTTTCAAGAGGGAAAGCAAAGACATTTGTGCAGACAGGTGAAACCGCATTAAAAGAGGCCTCCATCATTTTTTTCCCATCAGAATGAATTTAGATGTCTCCTATAATTTAAGAAAAAAAAATAATTAAATAGAAATATGGAAAAAAAAGGCATACATTCCAAAGGGAATTGAAGAAAAGGATGGCAAAGATGGCAAGGATGCTTGTATCCATCTTCTGCTATTGAGCTGTTTGTCCCTTGCCCTCTGGTCCTCTTGTTCTTCCTGCCATCCACTGAAGCAGTCCTGTGGCACTTATCACTAAGATCTAAATACGTTTAGGCTGTGCTGCCAGCACTGCATGATTTCCGTCGTTTACTTCTTTCCCACTTCAGGTTCCAAAGGCATAGGAAATAAGATTGCTTGGCTTTTAAATACCCTTGTCAAAGGTGTTTACAGCCATATATTAGCAGATCTGAATCTGGAATGAAAGAATTTATGGCCAATGCAGTCTTTTAAGTTGTGTATCTGTTTATCTGATCCTCACTTACAAGCGCCTCTAATTAAGCTATAAACTCTTAGTTTCTGCTTAACCATATGGGTAGCCGGGGAAGTTTGCTACAGTAATGTAATTTACCCGTGCTACAGCCACGTCTGCAGTGCAAACCCAGCATAAGTGCTTTAATAGTGTGACAACCTGCTCTGTTTTTCACAACAGGGACAGAAGTGAAGCCTGTCCAAGTTGCCAACCGTAGTCCTGATGAAACAGCGTGGACAGTTTTCTCTCTGGACCTATGGGTCTTTGTGTCAGGGAGAAAATACGGCCATTATCCTGCAAACAGCAGGAAATAAAAAAGTCCAGTATGCAAATGCAAGTGCTAAGGAAGGGGCTATAATTGTTTCCATCATTTTTTTTTTTTTTTGCACTTTCCCTGGGAGCTACTTGGCTCCCCTGTGATTTTGTTGCATTTTACCCTCAGGTACTATTTATGGTTTTTAGTTGGATGCGCTTTTCATTCACTTGAAGTCCCGATAATTTGAGGATGGGGTCTACTCTGCCACTGGAGTGGGCTGAGAGAGGGTGTAAGGACAATTTGCACATAGAAAAGGCCCAGAGTTACAGTATCTATTTGCATATCATAATTATTTATTACATATTTCAAAAAAATTTATATAAGAAAAAAATATATAAAAGAGGTTTGAGACCTAGCTTTCTTACCTTAACATAGTAAAACCCGCCATTTCCATGGGACTGTTGTCTATTGTATGCAAAATCTATTCTAAAATATGTTCTGTATTTAGAATTTTTCTCTAGAAAGTATTGCTGACACTGATCATGAATTTCATGTGAGAAATGCAGTCTTGGGCCTCTGTTGCAGGAGCTTAAAATTTAAACGTGTGAAGTATGAAATGTTTTTATGTGACTTTGAAGTAAGAGAAATAGCATCCGCATAGACTCACACAGGTACCCTGGAAGGAAAGGCCTGGAGCAGTCCATCAGACTTTCTTTGCCAATCCTACCTCCTACATTTCCAGAGAAATACTTTAAATATTTTTTTTATTATCTTTGAAGTATCCCATGATTTCATATTTGAAAGGAATAACTGACTCTTGATAGGCAAGAGGTTGCATAAAACTGGTTTTGTGCAGAGCTTAAATACAGAGTTGTGACTACAACTGCAGGCAGGTGAACAAAAATAGCTCCTCAGCTAAGTAGCAAAAAAATTAATCTAGTGTAGCTTTGTAATGTAGCTTTGAGGCTAGCTGGGCTTGGAAGAGATGGCTGGACCAGATGGTCCCCAGGGGTTTCTTCTAACCCTCATCCTGTGATCTAGAGCTGTTGGATTCAGCCACTACAGAAGATACAGGCCAGACTCTCTGTCTAAAGCAGTTTAAGTACTGGGGGATAGGAAAAGGCCATGCCTGGAGACAGAAAGTTTAAGTGAAGCAGAGTGAACTTTATACTGGCATTAGGCCACCCTGCAGATATCTACCTGATGTTTTTACTGTGTATATAGAAGGGAATTTGCATTAGATTAGGGGTGAGATTTAATTTTTTCTTTTTTTTTTTCAAGGTCAGATTGGACTATGCTGTGCTGGTCTAACATTTTTTTTTCTGTGGTATGAAGCACAGGCCAGCTTATGGGATCATTTGGGCATTTTGGGGGAGGAACAATGCTTTAACTTCTGCTGCTCATTTTCTGCAACACTGTGTATTTGGTTTATACTTTCTCTTTTTATTTCTTAGTCTTTCTGTAGGAAGGAAGCCAATAATGTGTACAATGGCCATTCTTTTCCTATTTGTACTTCAAAAATGCTAACAATAGCAGTGGGAATGCCTCAGTTTCCCTCTTTGCATGCAAGAGAATAAAACTGACTTGCACCACATGGGTCTTGTAAAGCTTAGTTAATACTTGGGCAGGTCTTGAGCTTTTCAGACAAAAAGCTGTATAGAAGCACATCAATGATTAATATCAACAAGAGCACCTTGTTCTAGTTCTGCCGTGGGTGTTCATGGGCCACTTCAACTGGAATCAAGTCACGTGGACTGGTGGAAGCAATTAGTCGTAAATTGCCAAAAGGTGGTTCTTACAAACCCAAATCTTTTCTTTGGCTTGTACTTGGCAATATGTTCTTTATTGGTTATATAGATTTGGCTTAAACCCCCTCAGTCTTAATAACAAGTTTTCAAAACATCATTCCTTAAGAGGGTTGCTTTCCCCACTGCCATAGTGGGTGTAGGGCTTTCCTCCTCTGTATCCTCAGGAGCCTCAACAATCTATACCAGACCTACCCCAAGTGCTGTGCGGTCTTTGCAGAGGAGTTAGAAACCTGGTTATTCAAAGCAGGGGCAGCCTGAGGGGTACTATCACTCCTCCTCAACATACTTTTTTCCCATGAAAAAATGTATACAGCATGCCTGGAGGGAGGGAATTGCGTCCTGATACAGTGTCGGGACAAAGCTAGAATGCTAGAATGCATGCTTGCATTTGGGAGAGGGGATGTCTTCTCAGATTTTCCTGTTCAAGTATTGTTCCTGTTTACACGATCTTCTTTTCTGCTTTATTTTTGCAACAGTCCTTTTTTTTTTTTTTTTTTTTTTATAAGAGCTCTATTTTCAGCTTTTCCAGTCCTTCCCAAATCTCTGTGTAAAAGTCAGTTGAATCCTTGCATGGCCAAATAAAAAAGGTTTTTATAGATTTCATTCCCAAGCATCTTCCCTAGCTGTTTAACTCTCTATGTCCTCTCTACCTGGACTAAAATGTTATCCTTATATGAAGGCTTCCCATCCTGCCTTTGATTGTAGACTTCTCCATCAGTTCTTCTCGCCTAGTTATCTCCTACGGACTAGCATAAAATGGGCAGTTTAACTGAGATGAAAAGAACAACATTTAGTTTACAATACGTGTAAGTAATCCCAGTCCTTTTTCTGAGATCAGCTGCTCTGTGCTTTGTGCTCCCGCTGGAGCTGGAGTCAGTCCTCCTTGCTGCAGTGACATTTGGAGCAGCTCTTGGAAAACATCCCAATGTTTCTGTGTCTCTTCCAGACGTGGATGATTGCACTCTGCCTTCTGAGTGGTCTCAGGTGAATCTAGTGGTATTCAAGAAATAATGGCAAAACTCCCTGCATTCTTCTAGTTCCAGATGAATACTCAGAACCCCAGTAGTCCTTTACATATCTGTTTCCCAGTCCTACCAGTTATTAGAGTCCTACCTGTATGCCTGTGAGGCTACCATGGATTTTTCATAGCGTTTTCCCCATTTCATTGCCTGGAGGTGTTTCTGTTTGAACGGGAGACACTGAGATTGAACAACCTTCTGTTGTCCCTGCTTTGAGAGATGAAACACCTTTGAGAGCATATGTCTGATCCCACATTCACTGAGACACTTGATGATTAGCTGTATCATAAGATCAACCCAGATTTATAAGTAGTACATAGAAAGAACTTGCTAGAAGGCAATAAATACTATTTTGCATACACAACGATGACGATTTTAAGAATGCTTTGTTCTTACTAAATTTGATTTACTGAAAAATTATACTTTGAGAAGCCATGGTGTTAGAAGTTAAGGATAATGCTCAGTACCATTTGTCCTCTTCCTTCTCTATAATGGCACAAATGTAAATCACAACCCTAACTTGATTAGCTTTTGTTTCACTGTGTTACGGTTTTAACATTATTTGAACACAGTTCGTTATTTAACTGTCCAAGAGATCTTAATCTTTTACTTAAATGTAAATTGCAAAGTACAATCGCTAAACAAATTGAATACCATTGATTAGTCATCAAATAATTGTGGCAAATCACATAATCAATTATTCATCATCCTCAGAGAAGAATAGATGACATGAAGAATAAGCTGTAATTAAGATAAAACACTATTGGATTCTGTACTGATAATTTCTTTTGAATTTACAATTCTTGCAATTAAATCAAATTGAAATTGAAATGTGAGTAGCCTGATTGAGGCACTGAGTAATGATTGTACAAAAGTGTAATCTGCTAGAGCCTGTTCATGTATGGGGACACAGATGACATTTGCTGCCTGAGATATTTTCTCGTATTCCCCATGCATTACTTCTGTTCAATGCAAAGATGCTCTTATGATTATAGATTTTAGTGTCCTCCATTAATATGTGACTGATGCACCAGTGTTACAAAAAGTAAACCACATTCTTAAAACCAATTTAAACATTTCATTCCCTTACAGGATTTATCCTCAGCTTAATTTGTGGTCATTTCTATACCAAGTGCTGCCCAGAATCTAAATGTAAAATGAGCATAGATAAATTTACCCTACTGTAAGAATTTGATTTTGCAAATTTTATGGTGTTTTGATTTCTTCGTTTGATTTATTATTTCAATGACCCATTCGATATTTTAAATCAATGGCAAAATCTCCCTTTGTCTTCAGTTATGTAATATATCTAGGAACAGTATCTCCAGGAAACAATAAAAACATTGTCATTAGTCTTCATCAAAATCATTGTTAATGAAATAATTTCTCAGTCAATTTTCCTCAGGTAAAGTGAAACCTGATCTTCTCAGTAGTTCCCAAAGGTGCAAATGCTGTCTTGAAATATTCAGTGTTTTTTAACAATCAATCAAGCTAAAAATGAAAGGAATGAAATGCCCTTACACCCGAAGAAGTAAACTGGGAGGTTACTAATGTGGTAAATTGTGTTTCTGTTTCAAATTTGCAAAATATTTCAGAAGGACTGATAAATCTAGGGGATTTTTTTAATTCGAGGGATGAACTGTTCTCTAGAAGTAATCAGTGTTCAAGCTATATAACTGAATGCAGCTATTAGTTGCAAATAATAACCTCACATGACATTGTTGTGATGCTGATAGGATGAGTGTGGTAATACGCAGAGCACAAATATTTAGGCAGATTTGAAATTCATGTACTGGGAATAGGTTTTCGGTTCTTATTAGGGCTATCATTTAGGTATGAGTTGTCTTATAGTGTTTTAGGCCTTTTTGCCTCAACAACATGTATTGTAACAAGCAGTTCAGAAGACATATGCCAGAAACCATAAAGATAATGTTCACACAAGTAGAAAACTGTATTCTGTCAACATTCAGATTAAAATAGCATTTTGTCTAAGCCTCTAAAATGACATAGAAATGGTAATGTCAATGTATTTAATTTCCCTCTCCTCTCTGCTAGACAAAATGCATTTTGTTGGGTCTTTATGTGAGTGAATGATTTTTAACATTTGTTGAAAGTAATTTTTAAAATATTTTAAAAGTAAAAATTATTCGGATTTATATTATTCAAAGCATGCAATAAATTTATTCTGTGTTTCAAATGCACACCATGTTTTCAGTATTTGATATTTATTACTCAAGTTATTTGTGTTCCCATGTATTAGGCTGCATTACCTTGCTTCATTTTCTCATCAGGTAAAGCCATTATGCTACTAGTGTGTTTATAGACAAATTTAAGATTCTGCTTCCTTAAGCAATTTGAAATTACTTTGAAATGCATTTTTAGAAAACATATGAGTTGTAAAACTTGGTAACATAGGAGTTCACAGAAACATAAAAGCCATGGGTAAATAAATCAAAGGATGCTTTTTGGAGATGGTAAAGAGCCAGAAATCCAACAGAAGGAAAAAGGGATAGCGAGTGGGCAGCATTTATGAAAATCAGAAATGTTTACAGAGTTTGAATGCTTGTTCTTTTTTCTCCCAGTATTTGCCAGATTCAGATATCAAGTATCTTCACTGAAGATACAAACTCAAACAACTGTTAATTAAACCCTGTTCTATTTTTCAGGTTTCTTCTCGTCCACGGAATGTCACAACATGATTTGCTATAGCCCTGACTGCTCCTTTTAGCACCATCTTTCTCTAGGCCTAGTTAGAGGGGAGAATTGCCAAATTTTTGTACTTTTTCCTTCTCCATCCTGTAAGGTTCATTGTACATTAATTGCCTCTGTGAAGTGTCAGCAATTAAGTAAGCTGAGGTACTGGATGTAAAAAGGCATCCTTGTTCCACTGGAGGTGTCGTTTTCTCAGGCACTGCCTATCTATCTGTCAAGACTGACATGTGAAAATATGTCAAGTCCCCTGGCTGGTCAGCTAAATATGCCTTGTATTTCTTTGCTTGCATTTTATGTAGTCAAACCCAATTTAATGGAAACTCCAGAAAGTCTAAACACTGGAGTCAGCACAGCAGGATTTGGGAAACTCCCACTGAATTATTTGGCCAGTTTAAGCTAATTGGAAAGAAGATTTCTCAGAACTGACCGTACTCTTCAGATTGTTAGAGATTCTCTGCGATACGATATGATTTGATTCTATACACTGTTTAATTGCATCAAAGGAAAGCACCTGAGCCAATGCACTGAAAATTGGGTACAAAAATTACACAATTACAACCTTTTGTAAAATCTTTCAGCACATTTCCTTCGTACTTAGAAAACTGTATTTTCTTATGCATGTGTTAGTTGGGATCCTTTTCATTCCACTCATTGTACTAATCTGAGAAATTTGCTCACCCACATACATATCTTACAAAGTCCCTACTCTTTCATCCAGTGGCAAGACTGTATCTTGAAATGTAATCAGTGGCAAATTTGTCAGGATTAGTCAGTACTTGTCAAATCTATGTCAAACCATGGCAATATCTCACTGACCTCTAGCTCATGATTTATCAAATGTAGCTAACACAGACAGACACAAAACGAAAACAGATTTCAAAAGGGTAAAAGAGGGAAAAAAACGACATTCATTGAGTGAATAAAACCCTTTCTTTTCTAATCTATATTGTTTTGAAGTTAAGACAATGCAGACATTACCAAAATAGTGAGGAGAGCACCCTCTTCAGAAAATTTGTATCTGTAATGGGACTTCCTAAAAGGTGGTTTTGGCTTGGATAATCAAAGAGGTGCATGCCAGTGGGAAGAAGTTCAGGCCCAGATGCACATAGTTAATGGTGGAGAGTAGGATTCCCCTCTTTCGTATGTCAGCATGGTCACCAGAACACTAACCTGAGACTTGGTGACCTTGTGTCTTTTCCATCCACTGCTTAAGCACTAAAATTCATATCTCCAGCATTGCAGAGCAATGACCTGAAAACCATGCTGGAGAGACAGGGCAGTAAAGTAACCATTTGTCTGAGCAGGGAGGTTGTAACAGGGAGAAGGATCAAGGAGGAGTAAGGAAATACAGGGATAAGAAAACACAGGAGACCTGGGATCATCTGCCATCCCAGCAGTGTCACTTACTTCACTGTGACTGTTTCATTCCTGCTGTGGAAGCCTCCTGAAGTTTGAGATGGGGATCAAAGCCCTGACCTTGGCTGGGAGCTGCCCCTGCCCCTTGGCAGCAGAGCTGCACTGTAGCCCGTGTTCACTCACCCAGGCATCATGAGTCTCACTCTCCTTCCCGGGTGGTGATACAGCTTTGACAGCAGCAGTGCAGAGTTTTTGCTCTCCTTGTCACTCTATGCAGGGAAATTACTTCATCCTAGACTTGTCACTTAGCCAAGTGCTTTAAACAAGAACCTATTAAGTAAATAATGGATAATCACTGCAGAACATCTTTAAAATAATGAAGAGTGAGCCGCTGAGTGCCAAAGGGATAACTTAAATATCTAAATCCAGATGAGGTTTCAGGTTGTCATTAAAACGCTTAGGCATCTATCTGGGAGCTGATTAGTAGAGAGGTGGGTTTCATTTTTACATCGTTCTATGACATTTGCTATTAGGTTCGCTCCCCTGACATACCATCCCCTGCCACCTCCTCTGCTGCTGCGTGTGTCACTGTCAGGAGGAGTCTGCCAGGACCAGGGCACTTGCTTAACAGATTCCATTCCAGGAAGAAAGCATCCAAAAATGAAGGGACAAGTGCCATGTTTAGAACTGGTTTTATCAAACTGACTCTCCTGAGCAAAAATGCTGAAGTCTCTGAACTCTTTGATTCACTGTTCACAGAAATGGAATGAAAGACAAATGTGCTTCTTTCTGTTGTTTCACAAAAGGAGGGAAATACAAGGCGCAAGCTAATATGTAATTGAATACATATAAAATGTATAAGAGGGAGTGGGTATGTTTGGTGCATGGTGGGTATGTTTGGATCAGGTAACCGTGGAACACCAGTTTCTTTCTCCTTGATCTGCAAAAAAATCAAAGCGATAAACTCTGCTGTCAGACACGCACCCCATGACTCCTGCTGAGGTCAGTGAGAACTGGCTGTGTTACTCTGGAAGCAGAATTTTGCCTGGAAAACAGAATCTAGTCGAAACTATGGTACTCTGTTAGAGATTTGCTGGCCTTGCTTTCTTTAACACCTACTCCTGCCTAATTCGCTTGAAAAGAGTTGGCCCTGTGTGACCCTGTGCACAGGTACTTTTGGGACGCTGAGTTACTGTTAATGTTCAAAGTGACCCTTCTTTTGTGCAGTAGGCTTGCAGAAGGTGTGGTGGAGAGTGAGAAGGTGGCAGTATGCTAGTAAATGCACTCAAGGGCTGGGAGATTGAATAGCTGAGATAAATCTTGATGCAATCATCAAAATCAATCCCGTTGTGGGATATTGTTGGTGTTGCACTTCACTCCATTCCTTAAACTGATTCCTGGTTATACATCACTGTGGTGGAGACCTCTGCTCTCCATTGCTCTGCCCCTGAATCTCTGAGATGCATGTGAGTCTGCGTGCCTTGTATGCAAGATCCTAGTTACAGAAAAGTCCTTTAATAGAACTTCCAGGGATGAAAAGATGTAAATAGCTTAATTGCAATTCTTTGACAAGTACAGTAATAATGAAAGACAAAAGGCTGCTAATCCAGTCCCTAGGATGAAGGACTGAATAAAATATATATGGAATAACCTCCAAGATAAAAAGGGTAACCAGAGCCTACTGAGTCCCTCACCAGCATCCTATCCTGTCCTCATTCCACTCAGAAGTAGAGATCTTCTTAACTATTACTGCTTTTTCATGGATAACTTGTTTCTCAATTTTCTCTCTCTGCTGTTTTTCAGGCAGTTCTCTCTAGCAGATTTCTAGGTTTGCTAGCTCTCCTGAGTGTTTCATCCAAATTTCAGGTAGGACTTTCCTTTTCTTTGCTCTGAATCTTATGGGGACCTCCACTGCCTGGGTGTTTTTAAAAATTTCCCGGATAATAAAGTATAGACAAAATACAAGTAGAGGACAGACCATTGTGAGCTGGAATACGCCAAAGCTCTTTCCCAGTTATTCCATCTACAGCCTTACTCAATAGGCTGGAACTAGTTTTAAAAATACTGTTGTATGGAAGTATTCATGGTGCTTCATAACACTGAATAGGTAGAATTTATGTTTATAAACACCTGACCATTCTTCCTCTTTCTTACCTATGCAGTACTGTAGTATCAGAGAGCCAGTAAGTTAGCGCTAAAGAGATGGGTGTGATAGAAAATGTGGGAAGTCTTTGTTCCATTTTAAGCTCAAACCTGAAGCACACCTCAACACTGAATTTCAATGGGGTTCATGATTGTTCATACAGACCTCTTAACTCATAATTCTCGCGTCATACTGTAGAGTTTTCATTCAAGGAACGTGATCCACATGTTTTGCCTAAATGCAGGGATGAAAAATGCATTGTTTTCATTTAGATTTCCTCATTTTCTCACTGGTGCTGGGATAACTCCAGAAGCTGGTTATAACTGAACAGTATAACTGCAATTTATACTAAGAACTTCAATAATCTGTCTCAGAAACCGAGGCCAAACTTCAAGGTTGCCTTTTGTGTGAACGATGGATTAGCTGATTTTACCACTTATGTATTGAACGGTGAGTGTTACTGATGGCTGCCTGTTATAAGTACAGTTTGGTCACTAGAAGTAGTGAGAAACAGTGATAAACTGGATATTTTGTGAAAGAAACTGCCAGGATATTTCTAGAGGAAGAGAAAGAAGAAGTTGCTGGAAAGCAGCTCTAGACTGAACCTATCTCCGCATGGTGGGTATGAATATGAGCAGCCTGTATGGAGCTGCCCAGGACATGTGGGAAGAAATAGTGTCGCCCCATTTTAAGACTTTTTGGTGGTAAGAGCATGTCCAACAGACATTTGGATCCCAGTGGAGTAAGAGGTTTGCAGCCCTTGCGTGCTTTGCAGTCCTGGGTGGTTGCCTCTGTCACGTCCCCAGCAGCCACAGGGAATCCAGCAGATTCCAGGACTTCTTAATTCTTGTGCATGAGCTGGTGACATTTTCTGTAGGAATGAGGAAGAGGGAAAACCCCATATAGGAAGGAAAAATAAGATAGGATCAGGCAAAGACTCAGCAGTTCAGAAGGACTGTGGGCCTTGCTGCCCTATTCCTGCTCTTCTCTCTTGCCGTCTCAGAAGAAAGCATCTGCCAGACCCTCCACCCCTCTGCAGGACAAGGAGGAGTCCCTGGACTGAACATATCAGACATGGAACCTCCAACAGTGCAGAAGGAGCAGGGATGATGTTAGGTCAAGAAACAGATGTGAAGCTGGGGGCTGAGTTGATTAAAGCTGAAGAGCATGTGCTTGTTTTTGCTGTCTGGGCTGAGCTGCTTGCAAAGTTGTAGATGTGGGAATGAACATCACTCAATTGATGTGAAACTCAGGGAGACATAACGCCCGAACAAAGCCACGGTGAGCTGACTAAAGGTGGGTGTCCCAAGTTGAGGTAAAGAACGTCCAAAAGTATTTCTCAATATGCTAAATATTTGCATCTGACAGCACTGTAAATACTGTATGGATATCTGGAAAGGGAAGATATGATCTGAAACTATGACTTAAACTTTGTAATGAAAAATGAAAGAGCCAGAAAAAAGCATTCTAAGGATTTGGGAGCTCATCCCATACTGGCCTGCGTTAGGAGTCATGACTTTTAAGTACTTGAGGTTGACAGGAGTAGGCAAATATTGATTCAGAGCTCTAGGGTGTAATGTGACAGGCAAATTCTCCTTTGAGATCACTAATATACGTCCTGGGGAAAGGAGCACATGCTATAGCTTTTGGAGAGTAAGTGAGAACATCCACTAATTGTGCTTTCCTTCTTCCCTTCAGGTTCCTGTAGGAATAAGATTTTTTTCTTTTTTTCTTTCTTTCTTTTTTTTCCCCCCAGCTGGTTTCTACAGGCAGGCCAGGCACTTTAAATTCTCTGTACAATCATAATGCAACAGTAGTTCTGGGAGATATCACTAAACACTCTTTTCCCCCCTGGTATTTGAGTTAGACTGGAAATATTATTTTCTTGTATTGCAAAAAAATAAAAAAAATTAAAAAAATCCTTGCATATGAGATGTATCATACATAGTCTTTGAAATCACAACGTTTGGGAGAGGAAGCTTAGTTGGAAGACATTCAGCTGAGATGAGAAACAATGTCCTCAATAAATTTTATTCTCAATTTTTCTCAATTTCTCCCTCTTTCCCAACGCAGAGCTATGATAAGAAAGGATGGGACATATAATTACCCATTTTCTCTCCCTCTTTGTACTTATAAAGGCAGCACATTTTGGAAAGGCTGCAATGTGGGAAAATAATGAAACATTATGTCTGTTTAAGCAGAAAAAGACTATATTAAAAATCTCTGAATGCTCAGATGAATTCTCAGCCTGATCTAAAACAGAACAGAGGGGGGAAAAATCACCAGAGTTTCATAAATTCTAGGTGCAGCTTTGACAGAAAATGTTGTATGGAGGCCAGATCATGTGCTTTGCATCACGGAGTCAGCAGTTTCTGGCCATAGTATGGGCATATCTGTTCCTAGAGAGAAAGGGGTGTTCCTGGGTTACTCTGCCTGCTGGCCTGATCTCTTGTGGCTTAAAAAAACCTGGAAGAACATTTTCACAATTAAAGATTATGCTGTTAAAAACCCCAACCAAACGAAACCTAAAACAAAAACAAACAAACAAAAAGGACTATTCCCCTCCTGGTTTTTGACCAGCTCTAGCTGTTATTAGCTGATGTAAGGCTAAATCTGCTGGGTGTGTGGTCTGCAAGCCCAGCCAAGGATCTGGCCTGGTGTGTGATGCTGGTCCCAGTTACACCGGTGTATGCAGAGCAGGACCAAATCTGCTAGCAGAGCTGCAGTAAAGCCGGATCAGGCTGCTTTGTGCCAGAGCTTCAAATAGCAGGAGGTTGGAGCAACGTGGAGAGAGATATAGCTGCCTCCAACTGCTTGTCCTCACCTGCAACGTGATCACGAGTAGATGTAGCTTCCTGGGAAGAGCTGCCCTGAGCTCCTGCTCCTACAGCGTGGGACACAGCCGTCTTTGTCGGTGGGTCACGGTGCTGCAGTTACAAGAGCATCCTCTGTTAAACGGAGCAATTTCCTCTCTGTTTTGGCTCCTGGGGCTCTTAAGAGTTAATGTCCTGGAATTAGATCGGTTCAAAAAGAACTTGATTGATGAGGGACTTGCACCTTTATGACCCAAAATCAAGACAGGATTTGGTATGTGGTCAAATGCTGCGTTTACTGTGGAAGATTTTTATTTCTCAGATTCGATCTACCTTTATGTTCCTCCGCTAATGCATGGTGGTTCTGAGGCATAGTGGTGTATGAGCAAGTTTGCAGTCCTAAGCAACCTGAAAATAAGAGCTATATGTTGCAGTAAAATATTGGCATGAATGTTCTCTTTTTAATACAGGCTCCAGGTCTTTTGTGTTTAAGTAAGATATATGATACTAGTAGATGCAAAGTATGAAATCAAACAGCTAGAAACTATGCAAAAAAAGGCAGTACAGAATGTCCATTGAGTACAATGGAAAATCCTCCTGATAAATCAATTCCCAGATTTCTTCCTTACTGCTGTTAAGAGCAAGTGGTTTAAAAGACCAAACTCCTCAAAACCCAGTTGGGAAAAAGCCTATTAAACTGGGGTGGGGAGAACTGAAATCAATCTTCCCAATTAATCCTCTGTTTGGACTCCTTTTAAAGCTTTAGCACATGTTATTTTTCTTTAAAGGGGGATTTAGTACTTGGGCAAATGTTCCCACATATCAGCAAATGTAAAGTCACTTCTTTACTTTTTCCATAGCCTTTCCTGATTAATGAGGAAAAATATTTTTATTTTGAATAAAGGTCTATTACTTCCTGATAATTTTCATGCTTGAACCTGATCTCTGGTAAACTAATATAAATCAGGAGCAACTTGGTTGAAACCCGGGAAGTAAAATTAGCATGGGAGCAGAGCTGTACTCATAATAGTCTTGCAATAGATCTCTCTCCTCTCTTAAATTTCTGCAAAAGTATGCAAGCCAACAGCATGAATCAAGTATAATTAAGAGCAGAATTTAGCCCGAAAGGTTGCATGTAAGATGACACGCATTGCTGTGGCAGCAGACTGGTGTCACACACACAGAAGTTTTTACTTTCTTCATGAACCAATGAGATGATCCTTGAGTTGTGAAAAAGAAAGCAATTGTTTAGGAGCAAACATTGAAATTAATGGAGAAAGCACCATATTACTGAGCAAGTAAACTGCAATTTATATTACTGGTGCCGTTAGAACCTTTGCTCCGATATGAAACTCTTTCTTCAAGAAAAGTAATGTGAAAGACAAAGCTGCAGCAAAGAAAATACATTAACTTTTGTTAACAGTTTAATGTGTTTTCTTGCTATTTAAATTTAATGTTTATCTAATAAATAGTATTTCAGTGTTAAACAGTAACTCTCTGTCCCATGTTGAAAGTCAGAATGTCCTTCAGGAGTTGCTATGATGCCTTGAAAGCAGTTTTTCTCTAATGAAAAGACATACTATGTCACTGGAACAGGGTCCCAAGGAAAGCTGCCCACCACTTTCTGCCTCTGGGTAATCTGGCCTCAAACACAACCCTGTGTCAATCTTTCTCTCTTGCTCGCTTTCTTCCTGTTCTTGAGTAAACTAAGCAGTACCTTGGAAAGGAAGTTTATCAAGACAATACCACAGTCCAAAGTCAAGCCATTAGTTACTGTGTGAATACGTTTAAAAAAAATTGGTGTTTTTTCTATGGGGAAAAAAATAGGAATGATTTTTCAGACTTTCAAGTCTCGCCTACTGAAGTATAGTGCACTATTCATTTCTTTACTTCATTAGGGCTACTATATGTGTGCTTAAGCATGTTGAATTACTGCCATACATGGTACCACTCCCCACTCTGTAGAAAACAACCCTAAAGTGAAATGAAATTACTATTCTGCAACTGTGAAGTTTAAAAACAAGCTTCTCCTCTAATTCTTAAACAGAGGAAATTAAATTCATACTTTCCAGTACAGTTAATCCTGAGCTGTTTGACATATTTGAACATTAGCCATTTGCACTGGGGTATAAACTGAGTGTGGCTTTCAGAAATGCACTATTCCTGTAGACTGTTGATCCAAATTGACTGTCAAAAGTTATCTGAAGAATTTCAGCAGCTGACCTGTTTTATCATGGCCACCAGCTGCTAAAAGCTGTAGATGGTGATGAGAGCTTAGGTGAGAGAAGAATATGGAGAGAAGTTAAAAGACAGGAGAGCAAAGAAACTCTCTGAGCTCTGCAGGTCTTTGGCCCTTGTTTCTTACTCATTAAAGAGAAGTTGTGGCTGAGCAATACCTGCTGAGTTGGGCAGTTGAGGGGTGAGCCATTCAGAGAGAACAGGGAAATTACAAGATACAGTATTTATTTTTAGCAAATAAAATAAAGGATTATACACTTCATGCCTTGTGCTAAACTGTTCATAATCCAGAAACGATAAGGATAAAGCTGATTAAACTGTGGTGACTCAGATTGGCATTTATCTCATAGGACTTTAGTATAGATAACCACATTTAAGGTAGCCTTCAAAACCCCCACATAACTAGTGGAGAAAAAAAAAAACATTAAGATTTACCTGGCCTTCGTTAGCTGAGATGCCTATTTCTTCTTGTTAACTGTAGAGGGAACGTTGATAACTAACTCAGGTACAGTCGGGTATGCTTGATTAGGTGAGCCTTGTTCTCTTTGTTTCTAACTGTGGATTAGGCAAAAGACAGAATAAAGGAGTTAGCTTTTCTAGATTCCTCAGCAGATTTCACTTTGAGGTTCCCAAGTCCCTGTAGTTTGCAAGACTTGTATACAAGGTGACCTTCACCACTCACAACAATTTTTATTACTAGAAAAAGAAAATCACTTAGGGCAAAAAAAAGAGTACCAAAAAAACCCAAATGTTCCCTTCTTCCACTGCCTCACTCTTTTCCCAAGCTGAATTTTTTATTGTCTTGAACGGGACAAAAAGAAGAGCATAAGAATGAATTAAGACAGTGAGCAAGCACTTCGCTGAGCATGATGGAGATGTGGCTGAACGTTAACATGTATTTTTTGTCACTGCTGTTTCTCTTATTCCTTCTTGTCCACACCAAGCAAAGAGAATGCAGTTGGCTTATCATGGCAATCCTGAAACAAGTCTCCTGATTTATACAATTGCAGCACTGCTCTTTTGCATCATAAAATTCCTGAAGAAAAGTGGACAAAATGGGTAAATACTTCCTGGCAGCAGTGACAGCATACTTAGTGGAGTCATATCAAACCAGAAAGTCCCAGAGATAATGACAGGCTGAGCTTTATTTTTATTTTCATGTCACACAGAGGAGGGGATGGAGCATGGGAATGGGATGGAGGAATTCCTGAGATCTGAACTCCCATTTGGATGCTGAGTCTGTGGCCTCGGGCTAGTCTAGCCTTTCAGTACTTCAGCGACTGACACCCTATAAATACACAAATCATAGATAGGAACAACTTAGGTCTGGATTTCATCTTGGTCTCAGAAGGCATGAGCCCAGGAGCTGCAGACAGTAGTCTCCTGACAGTTTGTCTTATGGTGTACTGAGTGTTGCAGTCACTTTCCATCTTATTCCTAAAATACCAATGAAGCAAGGCTTGGAAGTGATACATCATCCCTCTGCCCAAATTCTTTCATCAATAAAATCAGGCTAATAGGAATAATGATATTTTACCTTATTTATTAGACTGTTGAGATTTAAAACAATGACAGAATAAGTAATAAGCCACTATCTTTTCAAATGTTCTCTGAACTCAGAGGAGCCAGCGTGCCAGCGACCAACAAAGCGCCATGTGTCAGATCATGAACATTTCCATTGGGGAACACAAGGAGTTACACTGAAGTCAGCAAAGGTTCGTACAACTTTTGGTTATTGTGAGTAAGGGGGCCACAGTCTGGTCCTCTATTACTACTGATGTTACAGCAACATTAGTGATGAAAGATGTCTAATCAGTACCAAAGAACTGTGACTTTAAAAAAAAAAACAACCAAAGAACTGTTTACTGATAGATAAAATTGTGACAGAAAGGAAGGAGTGATGTAGGAAAAAAGTGATTACTTAAGATATTTAACAAACCACTGCAAGAGGTTTTGTTATAATTATACAGCAGGTTTAATAACACATAAATTCTGAGTTTCTATTGGAATTAATTGATGTAAAGCATCGGTGTGGATTTCTCCCTCCCTCTCTTTCTGGTATTTGTAATCCAGAAGAATGAAAGGAGCCTGATTACTAATTGGGAAGAGTTCAATAGGTTACATTTTCTGAGAGCTGTGCTTCCACAAATTCTTTGTGGCCAGATCCTCTCATCCTAGCTCAGACAAAATTCCCAACAAAACTTAACATTAACGTGTTTCAGGATTAGGTCTTGTCTTTGTTACCTGCCTCTGCCTTTGGGGGTCACTTAAGGTTGCCTGTAGCCCCAAGTGAATTAATTGCTTTTACATAAGAAGTGCGTTTCTTTGAAGCTGCAATGCAGTGGATTACAATACACTACACCTAGCACAGAATCACCCAGCACATACTAAAAGAGCTGAACCTAAGCTGCAAAGCTCAGCCCGAGGCTCAAAGTTCACCTAATCTGGGTAATGTCAGTGCTGAGAGAACTGATTCAGCGCTGTGTTGGCTGTGGGACATTGCGCAGGAGGCTCAGCCCAGGGGGAACACCAGGAACAGCTAGCCTCATGTCCTCCTGCCATGAGCACATCTCCTGACCCATGGGATGGCACCTCTGGATTTTCTTGTGCAGGTCTCTGGGGGACACAGGGCAGTGGCATCTAGCTGCTCCAGGCATGGGGCTGTACAGTCTGGCTGGATCTTTCTCCGTCCCACAGGAAATGATATCTTCTCAGCATCCACACTATGTAGATACTGATTAATCCCCGCACTCCCTTACTCAACAGGAAAAAAAAACAAAACAGCAACAAATGATAAAACTGTTCTCTCTGAACTCATCTCAAGCATATGTCAGTATCTATTTTGTTGTATGCATTAGGGAGCAAGCCATGCTGGTGTTTGCAGATCCATGCCCAAAGGGCTTATTGCTAGCACAAATCTGGCCTTAATTTGAGCACTGCACTGGAAGGTTTCTGTGACTCCTTTATCTCATATAGCAACAGAAAACAATCACATTGTGGACTTAGGTCCACCCTAGGTTGTTTTTAATGACCAGTTCTAGTCAAACAGATCTCTGGTGCTTATAGATGTAAGTAGTTTTCCTCTGTAAGAAGCAGAGACCAGTGGCTGAGAAGCTCTGATCCCTTGGGAAGTGAAGGCAGGATATTTGTTTGCTGAAAGGAGAACTGCTGGTTCATGGTGTTTGATTTACAGTCTCCTGCTGAGGCAAAAAATGTTCAGAAGTGCTGGCATCATTATGTGCTCCTGCTTGAAGTCTTCACTGTATCAGTAGCTGTGCAATGCACCTGAAAAGATTAACAAAGAGCTTTGCTTCCAGCCAGGACAAAGATAAATAGAAGAAAGAACTGAAATCTTCTAACCTGCTCTCAAGTTTTCCAGAAACTGGTGAGGTGAAATACAGGGGCAAAATAAATGCCAGCTACTAGCTCTGGGTGTGAGCAGGAGCTGAATCTGGGCACAGAGAATTGGGTTGCTCTGTGATATGTGGTGGTGGTCCTACTTCATCCATAGAGTTTTCTGGTGCTCCTGCATCCCTGACTTAAGCAACCACTTCTCCAGGCATCAGGGAAAGCTTATGAGTCTCTCCACAGGTCAGTGACTGTTACTAAGTGAATGTTGCCCTGCATGGTTCAGGAAATGTATGGATACTAATCACCTAGATACTGCCCAATGTGTGCTGAAGTAGAGGTCGGAGTCTGTAAAATATGCTGCTCTAAAGCCTTCCAGATCCCACCAGCAATCTGTTTACCCTGCAGCTGTAGCTTCATGTAGTTTGAGGGGCAAAGGGGTGGTCGTAAAAATTGGCTTTATAGGAAAAGCAGGATGGTCCATCACAGTGCCAAGTGCGCACACCTGAGTAATCCATACTGCTCATGATTCATATTCAGGTGTGAATGCTGGTAGCCAGAGAGCAAACTTTGGATGTGGTTCTACTATATGTTGGAGTGATGGGGGCTATTGTAAGAAAGAGCTTATGTCATACCTGCTGCGGTGCCATGAAGTTCACCTGGAGCCTGCTATGGTCTTTGTATAATACCCTCAGCCATTGTAACAGAAGCAGATTTGGCTATAGATTCACACTGCACGGCTGAGTCCCTGCTCTGACGTACCAAGATTGCTAGAAGGAATAATACGTCAGATAACCTGCACATCACTTGTGCCTGGCATTGAAGTACTGTTTCCTCTTTGTGTTATGTGAGAAGAACTGCTAAGCTTAGCATAAAGAGAGAAATGCAGTTATAGCACACGTGACTAACATTAGAAAATTATTGTTAGAGACTTTCGCTCCCTGAAAATTATAAAAAAAACCTCAGGCCCTTGAGACAAACATTTTGATATAGCTTGGAAAATAACAGAAAAGCTGCTCTGAGAGCTGGGCAACCCACCAAGAGTTCATGAGTTAATAAGACTCAAGAAAGTATTACTGTAAGCAGTATTTCAGATTGGGGCCTTAAATTAAGTGTACATTTTCCATAATGAAGAGAAATGCATGCCTGGGATTTAAAGAAAATGCGAAGAAGGTTATGGGAATAGGGCATAGTAGGAAAAATATCCTTATTATGCCTTGTGCTTCTCCACATATTAACAGCACCAAAACCATCAACAATAAACCCCAAGATGCTGAAGTTGTATTTCAATGTTTGATCTGAGGTTGTGACTTACACTTATGCCAGTGAATAAAACAGACCATGGCCTCTGAGGGCATTGAGTAGTGGCACTATGAGGGCAGACAACACGGCACAGCTCAAGCCACAATGTTTTTCCCTCAAAACATGGTGGTTCTCTCCATGTTGCCAGCAAGGAACAATCATTCATAGGCACTCTCATCCAGGTGAGAAGGCTGTGAGCTGCAATGGGCATAGATCACAGGGGTCTAACAGCTAAACAGAATGAATGACCAAGTGCAGGGATTTTAGCTTGGTCCTGTTCAAGTTACTGGCATAAACTAGTAACACTGAGTCCATATGATGGGTCTCCTCCAGTCACATTTGGGAGGTTTGCTGTAGCGTCCCATAGCAATTCTTTGCATAACATCCTCAAAACGGTTTCCTGAGAAAGAATGGAGTTCAATGACTCCATCTTTTTGTTTTGTTTATTTTAGGCATTTGGATCACTCCGTTATTTGTACTACTGAAGTCACCCAGACTGTTTAGTGTGGACAGCCTCAAAACATCCTGTATTATATGAACAAGGAGTTGGATGCAGAGCAGGAATTTGTAGTTAGGTTGTCAGAGAGGAATATCTGTACCATCTTTCTTTGAAATTAGATCCCTTTTCCTCCACTCTTGTTCATCTTTTTTAATTCTTCTAGAAAAGATAAGAGTCTATTATAAACTCATTGGAAATCTCAGCAATATTTCTAAAGAACTGTTGGGCATACTTCAATATATCCCTGGTGATTTAATCTCTGGCTTAGCCAGACAAGCTTGTCCTATATTTTTAACTATTTCAACAAGGCAAGCATGCTTGGGATGAAATATTTTTCACTGAATTGCTGCTAAATAAATAAATATTTCAGAACAACGTCTTTTGAGCATTCTTCTCAATGAGTCAGTAGATAATCATATCAAGCTAGGAGCAAAAAGGAATGGTTGTGGCATAAACTAGGGATGGATGTCTGAGCAGTGTGAGCAAAAGGTAACATTGGGATTGAAAGTATGTTTAGTTGCAGCCTCAAAACAGCATGACTTATTCTAGAGATCCAGTTGCTCTTCTTGCAAATTAAAGATTTTTGAGTAAATTGGTCTGCCTGAAAAAATGCTTGTGAATACATATGTTGCTGTGTGCTGTTTAAAGTTTATGTCTTGCCCCTGAAAGATAGCAGTGAATGATCCCTATTTGTGTAAATAATTTTTAGATCTTCATAGTCAGTTTAGGGATAAAACACTGCTGCATTCTTGCAAGCTATTTTATTACTTTCTATTATTTTATCTTCTCAGCTACTTAATCAAATATTATTTGCAGTCATGAAATAGAATAGGGGCTAGTGGAGGTTCACATTTATTTGACAGATCTAGCTTTTGTAGCTTTCTAGATGACAAATTAGTCTGACTTCTGCAGTGCCCTGGCGACTGTGGTGATCCAAATGTAGATTCCTGAATTCAGAGCACCTTGTTTTCTTTAATGGTCTTCTTTGTTTGAATCTTTGAGAACATCTGTACATAATCTTTTCTACAGGTGTTCAGTTGTGGTCTCATCTGTAGAGAGACCAAAGGAGGATTTGTGTTGAGCTGGTGCACATCTTGTCTATTCACAATATGCTAAAGAAAGTTCTTTAAGAAGTTCACTGGCTGATATCTACACATAAAGTTTGTACCAATGAGAATGAGCTTTCAAAGGCATAAGCAATGCCTTAAGATTGTAGCACTCAGAATCTTACACTGGCTTTTTATATCACCAAGGACATCACCAACATGAAATTTAGAGATGATTCATGTTATGCAGCTACTCAAAAGGAGGGGTGTGATAAACAAGGGCATGATATACACTCACTTTCTTTTTTAATACTGGCCAATGGGCCAATGTTTTGTTTTGCATCCCAGCCTTCTGACACGTACAGCTATTCAGTCCCATGGCAGGACGGTCCTCTTCATTAAATTAATCCTGATGTTTGTATCTGACAAAGTTGAAAGCCTCTTCCAAATGACATTCCATCACGTATCTTTGAGATTTTTTTCTTCACTGTGTTTCCACATTGTTTTTATAGTACAATATCTGAACTGTAGAAGCAAGTAGAAGCTTGGCCTGCACGTATGTCTTAGCGTCTGCAAGCTGCAGCCCCAAAACGTGAGTTATGCAAAGAGGATTCTATAGAGAACTTGTGATGCAGGTCTATGACTCATTTTATATTTTTTTACCTGAATAAGTTGTGGTTATCAAAGAGATTAAGCATGACTTTAATACTTTAAAAAATAAGAACCCTACCTTTATTTGTTGTTATGCTTGGTTTAAATTCTTCAGAGATGAAACATGTCTGACTGTTAATACAGATACTATGAGTTTTTATAAGCAAAGGTTTTGTTATCAAACATTTTCCAGTATTTTGGTCCAGGAAAGGAATTGTTTGTAAAGGAACCAAGATTTTAAAGCTCATCTGAGAATCCATGTGGGTGTGCTCACTAGCAAAAGAAATCCCCTTGAAAGTAGAGACATATGAAACTGTTGCTTAGATGTATTTATTTATGTTGATTCAAGATTTGCTAGGAATGGATATGAAAATCTTTAAAAAATGGCAACTAAGTAAAAAACTAACTAACTGATAATAATGTTAATAATAATAACAACAACAACAATTTATTTGAAATATTTTTTTCAATGGTCTTACCCCTTGGGACCACATAAATGTTTGGTCTGTGGTGTATTGTGTACCAAGGACAAACAGACTGAAATGGTTGTCTTGGTCTGGTGTTTCAGAATAAGAGTGTGAAATCTATGACTCAGCTACTGGCTCTTTGAACAAAAGAGTAGAGAAAAAAATACTTAAACCAAAGTGCTCAGCTGTTGTTATGGCGACACATTAAACTACCCAGTCCTTCTGGTCTGGATCCAAAAGCAATTAAAGATGTAAGGAAGGTGTGCTCCCATTTTGGAGCACTTCAGATCAAACTTTCTGTGAGCTGTAGCTGAGAAATATTTTTACAATGAGGATGGGAATTCTCACAATAAAATAAAATACAAAATCTACATTGAAGTCACTCATAAGCTAGGAAATGCCAAAATTAAGATGCTTGTGCAACCTTAGCTCGCTTCCTTTGCTGTGCCCATTATATGTTTTTCTTTACATGATCACACATCGCATTTAGCAGATATGCAGCAATCCCCAAGTGAGCAATTTAAGTGTTTCAAGGAAAGATTGCTCTTCCAGGACAGTAAGAATAGCTCAGAGTAGTACAAAGGATGCCTAAACAGTATAGATAGTACGATCTCCCTCACACTTTTGGGGCAGTTTCTCTCTAGCAGAGCTGCTGAGTGCATATAGGCACCAACAACATATCTGTCACCCTAAGACTTATGCATGTGTGTTTATACATAAATATTTTTAGTCATGATTCTTTGGTGTAAAACGCCTGAAATGGGAAAACAATGTTTCAGATGGGTGTTTTTATAAGATGATACTGAAGCTATCAGTCTTATGCCTATGTGTGAGCATGTACCACGTGGCTTGCAGGGAACCAAATCTCCCGCAGTAAGTAAAAGTTCCTAGAGTAAACTATCTCCAGAATTGCACCCGGCTTTTGCCTTAGGGAAAACCATTTTTTTTCACTTGAAAAGCGAACCATCATGTGAGCAACGCAGATAATCGTGGGTCTAAGTGATTTGAGGAATCCCCTGCAATCCCGTGAGACCAATACTTATTTATCATTTCTGATAGTCTGAATGACTGCCCCATGTCAGTTGGGCATATCTCATTTGTCTGAAAAAAATCTCTGTTTTCCTAGTAAAATGGACTTTTACACAACTAGATCCACCTCTATATATGAGATTGTCAAGAAAAATGGAAAATAAACAGGAATATTCACATCAGAAGCTGTAAGCTTCCAAAAGCAGCAAGAATCCCACAAGCTGCTCTGTCTTTGTGCAGTGCCATGAACCTTGGGACCACATTCCTGGCTGATCCTGAAGTGTTACTTTATTAAGCACCATCACTACGAAATTGTCATAGCAATAAGATGGCAGTGACTCTGGAGAGAGTGACGGTGGAGTGTCTGCCACCATTATTTGTGCTGGAAAACCCTGTGGGGAGGAGCAGGGGATTTAAACACTTTCATATGGCATCCTGATGGTAAAAGCATTTCTCTTCTGCAGCACGTACGTGAGTTAAGACATTTTTAAATATAAAGTGGAATGCAAGAGGAATCCTTGCAGCTCCCAAGTACAGCACAGTCTACATGGAGAGAAAATGTATTAGGACTTGAGATCCCAGTGGGGTCTGATAACGCAAACCACCTCCGGTTTTGGTTTTGCAATTCTGGGAGTGGGTATAGTGCAGATCCTAGAAAATATTAGGAGTAATTTCTGTCTAAAATAGAATATTGGGGTACAAAAAGGGGTTGATTGGATGATATGTGAGAAAGTTGGACAGCACTTGCAGAAGGAGGGAGACTGAAGAAGCAGACATCTCTGCCAATCATTCTTAGCGTTCTAATAAAGCAACCCTGTCCCTGGGCTTTGATGGATCCAGGGTGCTCAGTTTGCCTTGTAGTCTGATAAGATCCCAGCTCAAACACGTGTAATTTCCTCATTTAGCCTGATCAGCTCTTCTCTTTCAGGGTCTTATTAAAGCACCTGAGAACCTGTGCCCATGGTTTGGCTGAGCAGGAGCCAGCAGTCTCTCCTCTCTGTGTACAGGGCAGGTGAGGAAGAGGAAGAACAAATGAAGAACCTGCCTGTTGTGCTGCCTGTTGCAGCTCTCTGAGACTGCAGGGAAGGGCCAGGACATGGGAAGGGTCGCGGTCAGGCAAAGGACTCAGCCTAAGATCCAGCATCTGGCAGAAAGCCCAAGTTTCAGATTTGTGAGAAACTGTCTAGGGGAGAGAAACATCTTTACACTAGATGTGAAACAGGACGGCCTGAGGGAGGGTTGGAGAGGAGCCCAAGAATGAGCACAGCCTGCTGCAGTCATCGGCTCCAGTCGGGGCCTCCCTTCCACTCGCGTGAAACTATTTCTATTGTCATTAGGCCTTAAAAAGCTGTCGTGTATCTGGATGTGCACGTGTGTGTGTGCATGTGTTTGCAAAAGTGACATGTTTAGCTTCAGATCTGACAACGTGCCTTTGGCAGATTGAATGTAAAAATTAACTTGCTTGGTTCCTTTTTTTTTTTTTTTAAGAATAAAACAAAACCAGATTGAGCTTTTACACTTAAAGCCCTAAGAAAATCATAAAAGTGAATTATGGGGTGAGAATTACTCTTTAAAGGAAAGCTTTACACTGGAGTAAACTTGGAACATTTATACATAAAATATTACGTATAACATTTATGTGTATAAAATCTGCTGAACTGGCCAATTTCTTACTATTATATAAACTTTATGCATTTAAGAAAGCAGACTTTCTTTCACAAAAAATAATTTTTTCTATTTCTATCATAAAATAATAATCCCTCGGTATCAACACAATGCTATTGTCACAAGCTGTCTCTTCTGTGAGCTGTTTGGTTGAATAATTTGTCCTCTGTACACTAAGCATAAAGTATATTGGTCTCTCAAGCTAAAATTACAATGCAAATGAGGAGACAAAAAAGCATAAGGCTGGGTAGGGAGTATGTACTCCAGACAAAGGGCATGCACAATTTTGGGGTGCAGAACTCATTAAACCACTCCACATTCAAGGTTAGCTTGGAGATGGGAGCCTGGGTCTGGGCAGCTGTACAGATAGTGAGTTTTGAAGTTTAGCCTTGATGTAAGACAGATACAAGGTTTTACGGCCACCTTCTGAGATACTTCAAAGAAGGGACTGGTTCAGGGTCCCCAGGGAAGGCAGCATGGAGCTAGCCACCAGAGAAATGTTGGGAAACCTCCACCAGGAGAGAGCCCCCAGAACTGCTGCCTGTTTTCCTGCTCTTCCTTGCTCCTGCAAGCACTGAGGGATGGCCTGAGCAGTAGCTGTTCCTCTTCAGCACCTCCCAGTCCAGCAGATGAGTACCACCTACTGGAGCAGTGGGACCTCCTTGGAGTCGGCGCACTGACTTTCCAGAGTAACTAGACTCATACAAGCACTGGACGCACGCTAAGTGAAAGGACCTAGAAAGATAAATGTCCTCCCCTGTGTGTAGTGCTGTCCTTATGAGGAAGGAACGACAGAGAATGAAAGAAAATGCAGTAGATATAAATTCTGTCACTTAATTCATGTCTGGATGCACTCAGATTCCATAACGACAAGGTCTTGTAAAAGCTAGTGCAATACAGAAAAGTCTGCAAAAGGTTTTTTGTGGCATAATTAGGCATTTCTTAGACTATCTGTAGAAATATTGGCTGGTTTTTGCAGGTCATCTAGTTTTGGGCTACTCCACGTGAGATCTCTTTCTGCAAATCCACTGTTTGAAAGCTAGGATGTGTTCATGCAGAAATTGTTATAAAATGATATAAAAAGTAGATGAAAAATGGAGACTGTTCACAGAATTGTAAGCTGTAGAACTGTTAATTTGAACTGTTAATTTTTTTCTTACTCAAAACTGGAACAGAAACTAAGCATTTCAGTGCCCTCAGAGAAATCCAGCATATATGATCTTCTCTAATTGCCTGCCAGGGAAAAGCTGCTATTATGAAGCCATCACTGATCTGATCCCATAGTAGCTTTTTCTAAGTAAAAATATTCTGTTTTCTTTTAAATTCTCAAGTATTGCATTGTTTTAAAGAATCTCATAATGTCATTTTCACAATGAAACAAGCATCAACACCGGATTAACAGAATCAAGGTTTATATCCTGGAATGATAGGAAGAAAATAGATGAAACATTTAATTGAATTGCAGATGTTATGTCTAGAAGAGCAAAATACTCTGTGAGTAATTGAATAGGTTGCCATCTACACTAAGCAGAGATTTTTTAAAACAGAATACATATGGAGAATGCAAATGTGCAGAATGCAAACATCTGTGTTGAATGTTAGTTTCCAGCGGTATCAAGGAATACACATGTTTTTCTTAGATTTTAAAACTTAGTGGTATCAGTGGAAATAAAATAAAATGTCTGATTATATTGCTGAAGTCAGCAGAGGAAGAATGCGGATGAATCTTACTCTTTTTCCTGAGAGACATCTATAATAAATCATTAGTAGTATATTAAAAAGTAGATTATAGCCATGGGACCAAGTGCTTTCCTATTCACCAAAGGAATAAAAAAGAAGGTGACTGAATTATGAACAATATCAACTGGCTTTTGTGCTTATTTAGATGAAATACTAAAACATCAAAATTATCTGTATGATATTGTTCAGTCCCTTAAACTGCATAGCATTTTAGACAACATTTGGTGGATAAAACAAGAGAGAAGACATTTTTTAAGGGATGGTTGTGGTACAGAGGCTATAAATTATGTTTTCAAGTTTTCTGAAGCAAGCAGTTATTCTGAACATTGAGAAGTGATGATTGTGTGGAGTTAGAAATATATTATCAAATTCTATCTTCTCAGGTAGGAAGAAATATAGAATTGTCTTTTCTACTGTGAATGTTATATTAAACCATTAATCTTGCCATTCATTTACATTTCAGCTTGCAGCACAGAAATATGCATAAATAAGAAGATTTTAATTAAATCAAAGGACAAAGCATGACAATTTAATGACCTGATATGAAACCTCATATATTTCCATTGGCCCCAGGAGCCTTCTTGAGGCAAAACCAGTAAGAATCAGGTTTTCTGATCTATGTGGGCTTGGACAGCCTGTTCCCAAGAGAAATTACTAGGAATCGGCCTTTATTTCCTAATGGTGCTTAAACCCCACCCAAATTGCATCAATTCTGGATCAAATAGATACTGTAATTATATTAATTAGGCAAACATCCCAAATTAATTACGAAAGCTCTCTTCCTTGTTTGACTGCTACAGAGCCTTGTTAAGGCCCCGCAACGTTTTCTGTTTATAGATTTTGAGATAAAATCAATGTGGCAAGTCTTGGTCTTTTCTGGTTTTGAAAACGAAACAGACGACTATTTGTCTCCTCTTTTCTGCTCACACGAAACTTGAGCACGTTGCTTTCATGGTTGCACTTCTGCTCTGCATCCCTGTGGTTTAATTCTAGTTTGGGCTGATAACACACCAATCTTCTTGACACACTAAGAAGGAAATGGCATTTGGATCACTGCTCTGGCTTGGCAGCAGCTATTGATGTGATGCCTGCAGTTCGTCAGATGGCTCGGGAAATTCCACAGCCGATGATACTCAAAGCTCTAGCTCAGGCAGGGATTTCCAATCCCTGATAAGTGTGAAGTTCACAAGAAGTTAGCCACCCTACATTTTTTGCATCTGGTGGCTGTGCCAAGGCTTGCGTGACATATGCTGGTCGACAGAGCTTCACTTAACACTGGGCATCATTATGACAGTCAGAGACAGTGATTTGATGGAGGATATGACAATCTTTCTGAAATGGAGATTGAGGCCCCTTACTAAAGGTGGTGCAGTAGCTGAACCTGACGTACAAAATACAACCCAAATACTAGAATAGAAGGTTAAGTATTGAAACAATTACTCAGGAAATACGAATATGATTCAGAAATCATTCCATAAAATTAATTCATTTGCTCTTCTCTTCAAAAAGACGAGTTTAGAAAACAGAGGTAATTGGGAAACACTTCAAGAAGTGCTTTATTTACTCCAGAAAAAGGAGTAATGAGTGGAGACCTTAAAAAGTTTTCCTATACTTGAAATATATCTGTAACTGGTACAATTGAAGACAATGATCAATTGTTCTCTAAAGTAAAGTTTGGCTTAAACTAATTAACTGAGGTTTCATCAAGAGAATGTAGGTCAGCTAGAAGGAAAACATTTTCAATGATCAGCATATCCTGATTACAAAGGAACAGCTATCTGGAGAAGTTTTAGACTCTCTTCTATTAGAAAACTTTAAGAACATGTTGCACAAAATTTTCTCAGATGTGTTCTATGTATATAATTCTTTAATGTGGGAGAAAGTTGAATTCAGACCTATGACTTCAGGATTCTAAGGGATATAGTCAATATTATCCAGGAGATTATATGGGGTGGACATAACCTCCTTTCAGCTATATACATTTGTTTATATTTTATGAATTTATCCCATACATAAAGACAAGAGTTCAGATCCAATGCAGTTGATTTGAAGAACATTGTGTTACTCTATTATTTTATTGGCTTATTCAGACTCTCCCATGCATTACTCAATTATTTTATTGGTTTATTCAGAGTCTCACAATGAATCATTTTCTTAGCTTAAATAAGTCAATCACATCTGGAGCTGGTCAGAATATTTTCAGTGAAATGAAATATGTCACTTCATCAAAGCCAAACTGTTGTATCAACATATCAGTTTTGACAAACATTTCTTGAGAAAAGTTTTTGCCTGGGGTTCCCTTGTCACTTACAGCCAGAGGAGAAAGAACTTGAGCTGAAAAGATCAGGTTTTCTATCCAGAAACAGACATTTCATAACAATTTCCATTTGCAAAAATGTTTGAGGGGTTTATTTTCATTCCTCTGAATAGTGAAAACAAATTCTGAAACCTCAAAATTTACAGCAAAATGGAATCCTTGTCCTCTGAACAGCTTTAATCACATCTGAACATATAAAATGCTGATTCAGTAGCTCATATTTAGAGGATTTAGATATACCAGAAGGCAGAAAATCGGGAAACCGTAAGAAATTTAGCCGTAGCTTGTTACTTGGCTTCTTTTTCCTCGAAACAGTATTCTTTTGCCAAACAGCATGTAGACAACATTGAATTTGTCCCTTGCCATAAAGGTATCTCTACAAAACATGCGTGATATCACATTCGGTGTCCCTCCCACCAAGGATTATGTAAATCACATAGCAAAGTCCTTCTTAAATGATGTAGGATATACATTGGGTCCTAGGTGATTAGAAGAACACTAGAAATATGTTTGCTTTAGCTCATTAAAATTTGCAGGCACTTCAGTTATTTGGTTGTGGTTAAAACATTTTGACTGCTCCAAGGGAAAAAAAACCCAAACTTGCTTGTATCAGCTGGAACAGGAGGTTCCAGTACACCCATGAAGCTCATTAGCTGCTAAATTGCATCCTGAAAGAAACGTGCACCATAGATGACTATGTAGGAAAGAGGAAGGCACAACTGTGGCAGACTCTGCCCTACCTTACCTGGCTGCCATATTTCTGTCATCCATTAATTCTGTAACTCATCAATTAGAAAATAATCTTGCAGAATATCTATTTTAAGTAGCTATTATTAAGCAAAGCACCACCCATTGCTGGAAGATGTGTAGTGATATTTTTGCAATGAAGGAGACAAAGTATTGCACCAAAAACAGATGCTGAAGGTCTACTGTATGAAACTAAGCTTGTAAAAAAACTGAGCTAAAGAAGCTTTTCTGAACATTTGCTGCACTGAATCTTGAGAAAGATCCTTTTTCTTCAAACGTGAAGGAGCCACACTTCGGTGGAGGAGGCTGAAGCCTGTCTTCCGGTTCTCACAGGAAAACAACATTCACATACACATTTTCATAGCAGTGTATGTGCACTCCTCGCATGTACAGACTGGTGTTACCAGTGGTAGAAACACCCTCAGAGAAGGCAGTGCTGGGGCTGAGACCCACCTTGGTCAGGAGGAGCCTTACCAGAACAGCATGGCCACTGCACTTGCCCTGTCTTCTTCTCCATGGGTGGGTTCTATCACAATCTGCTGAGGGGCAGCAGAACCTGTGTGTGAGAAAAGGCCGTTAAGGAAAAAAATATTCAGGCGATATTGATTTCAGGAAAGGGAGTGCTAATGCTACACAAAGCCAGATGTGTGACCACATACACACATGTGAGATTGTTCCTGTTATTCTCGAAAAGTGGAGTAATGCTGCGTATCAGTAGAGCTCATATTGCAATGTAGGCAGTAATTTTTCTGCAGGGAATTGGTTTAATCAGTTTACAGAAATATTGCAGCTTAAAGTGCGTTTTTTCAGTAACTGCCTTATCACGAAAAAAATTGCCGGAAGAATTCTCTGCAAAGAAGGAAAATGTCCACAGCTCTGATTTTTGTCCCCTTGCAGTTCACCTTTAACTCGGAAGGTCCGGAATATTTTTCTTAAGCTGTTTTTACAGCAGAAGTTCAGGTTTTAAAGAGTCTGGAAGACTCCATGTTATCTGTAGAGCTAATGGCACTATGCTGCGATAAGACTTGAAAGTGAAAGCTGAACAACAGAAAGGGGGGCGAGATTAAGGATTTTATTTCAGTTGGTACACGGATTAGTTTCAACGGATTTATGGCTGTTGTTTGCAATTACAGAGCCAACTGTACTGATGCCTGTGCCTCTATTTAGTGGTACCTATTGCCAAACCACATCACTGAGAGCTCTGCTAAGGCTTCAGAAGCCTTAATAGAGAGTGTGCACACTGTTGGCAGCCTCAGCCTAGGAGCCAGAGATAAACTGAGAATAGAAACTGATGTACAGCTTCACCTTCTGGCTCTCCAGAAACTGACAACTTTATACCGTGTTTTTGGCCTATCTTCTTAATATGAGGAAATAAAATCACAGCTGTTATTTTGTCTGAGACTTGTAGATCTACTGCTGAGCGAGAGGATAATTTTTAATTCTTACACATGCCACCGCATTTGTTCTGATTGCTTCTTTTTAAACTAAGGTGCTAAAAATAGATTTATTTTCTGATTCAGTTGCAACAGTAAACAATGTTCATGAAACACTCCTAAAGAGGAAAAAAAGATAAAATCTTGATGCAGCTGGCAGGATATTCAAGATAAAGTGTTTTTTAAAAGGAATGATTAGGGAAAAGATCCTATTTGTTAGAATAATTAAATAAAAATCTTTAATAGAGTTGAGAGTAAATGACTCAGTGAAAAGGAAACAAATTTTAAATATTTAGGATAACATCTATCTTTGCCTAGATCTGGACATTATTGGCGCTCTTCATAAATCATCCTTTTTTTAATTTAATATGAGCATCTGTAAGGTCCAGAGATAAATTAATTGCTGCCAGATTTAAATAATACGCTTGGTTTCAGGCATTTCCTGGGGATTAATGACAGGTTAGGGGGAGCTGAGGGCCTAAAGTTCAGCCAGAAACCATTAACCTCAGGTTATCATTAACCTCAGGAAACACCCTACGTCTCAGCCGTGTCTGCTCCTACAGAATGGAAATGAAAAGCATAACACCATGTATTTCTTTCAGGGGTTGATGCCATTCCAATTGGTATGTATGGAGAATTTTAACAGCCTGTGTTCTGCTCAGTTAGATGGTGTGAATCAAACGTGTCCATCCACTTGGCATATCATCACTCCTCCATAAGGAAGAGTTTAATGCAAGTGATAAATTGTACTATGCCTTTTGGTTGGGAGCCATGTGGCAAAACTGTAGAAGGCCACAGAACCCCAAATGTGCACTAGCTCGGGGTGGATCAACACGTTGGGGTCAACGTTTGGCTTGCAAACGCACCTCGCTTGGGAGTTTGGAGCACATCTTCATTGCTGTCCCCAGCTGTCACACACCACCATTTGGACGCAGGGAAGCGGGCCTCATGGTTCTTAATTTAAGCAGTACAAAATTGTGTCTGGAGAAAAATTTCAGAGTTCCCGACTCAACTTATTAAAAGCCGAATTTTGACCTACTTTAAAATTGCAGAGACCTCTGGAGATATGGTATCTGGATACAGAAAATAAGAACAATGTTTGTAGGAATGTTTTTATACATTTTTCAGCCTGAAGGTTTCCAAGCATTTTATGAGCATTTATTAATTAACGCCCACAACATTCCTGTGAGATATGTGTTAGCCCTACTCTGGGCTAGTAATGACATCAGAGATGACACCAGAGGAAATTTGGGGAAGGAGAAAGAACCGCACAGAGACAGGGCTCTGAGAATTTCCACTTCTCTCTCATTTCTACTCTGGATGTGGGGCATACACTGGGCTCTGTCCGTATGGACAGGGTGAACTGGGAGATAAGACTACTGCTGTATATAAGGGCTTGGAAAAGCATCACTGTGAGTTACCATTCTTGTGAAAAAGAAAGGGGCAAGTTAATTTAAACTAGTTTTAAAGTACAGCCAATGTGTGCTGTAAAGAGAGAACAAATTGCTGGTGAGCCTATAGTGGTTTTCAAGCACTTGTCCAATGAGTACTTGGGTTATGGATAGGTTCTGGTAGACTGTTGCAGCTACTCATGCATGCAATGAGGTTTGGATGCCCCTTTCTAAGCACAAAATTCCCTTACTTAATGTTAACCATGTACAAATTAGTGCCTAGCTTGAGCTAGACATTCAGGCTTCCTCTGTAGTTAACATAGAGTCTTCCATAGTTTTAAAATATACTATTAAATAAAATGTCTAAAGTGCTTCCTCCCTTTAGAAGTGCCCAGTTCCTCCTACTGATTTTGGTGTGGGACTCTAAAAAAGCAGGTTTTTTAACAGCTGAAGTTAGTTGGGGTGAATATGAGAACAGGAGAAGGCCTGGATATTCCCAATGAGTGGACAGCTAAATGTCCTGCTGGCTATTAACTGCGTGAAGACTGTTGGCTTGGGGACTGGACAAATAATCTATATTTGCACACAAGCACACATACAACAGTTTGCCTTAGGCAGCAAAAAGGCCACAAGCTCATGTTGGCTTCACGGAGGGAGATGATGGATGAGTGCAGAGAGATACATTGGGAACAACACTTGCAACACAGATTAATCTTGCTGAAACTTGGTATGCTGACAGGGCTGCTCTTTGTTTTCTGGTCTGTTCAACTGGGTTTAGTTCAATGTTCATTTTTTTGTGATAGTCCTTACATGCACAAATCTATAGTATTGTATAGCTAGACAGTTTTTGTATCTGCTTTTCATTATAATGCAACTTCTCTGTACATCACTAAAATATGTTTTAATATATAAATCTTATCTAGTTTGTGTTTTTGTAGCTTACGTGCTACTTTTTCTTTTTACCCTTTCTGTTTGGATCTTGTTACTACCGTATTTTAGATGCTTCTGCTGCCAGGCTTCTTTATTTCTGCTAATAGCGAAACTCATGTCTTTAAACATGTGACAGTTCTCCAGGTAACATTTTCAGGGATTTCAACTGTTAAAAAGAAATGGCACAGCTGTCCTTTAAAGCACATTAGGTCAAATTTGTGGCCAAACAGCAGCAACGTGACTGGAAAAATGAGCCTTCTGGAAGCTGGTAACAGAAGAGAAAGAAAATTCCAAATATAGAACACACAGCATCTTTCCAGAAGCTGGCAGAATACAAAGGATTCAAATTAAATAAATCTCTCTCCTGCTCTTGGTCCACAGTTGGCTGCAAAGAAACAGCATTAGGGCAGCTGGACAATGCAACCTAATTCCACACAAAGTATAATAGCAGTGGGCTACAGAGAATTGGAGTTGGACTTTCATGTGGGCCAGTGGGATAAGATTTGTCCGGTTAACTAGAGCTTGTAGTTCATAGGCTCTATACCTTTGATTTTACTAAATCTTGCTTTATCTGAGCTTTTTTCAATTGAAGGACAGAATATTCACACTGCTTTCTGCTTGCACATAAGGAAGGAATGTGAAATCTCCCAATTATATCAAATACCCTCTCCTCTGCCTGGCCTCTAAAGCTATTGGAATTACTCACTTTTACAGTTCATCCTGTTTTTCACAATACTCATGCAAGTCTCACAGAGGCAGGCGTTACTAATCCAAGACGGATGTCTTCTCCTGCAGCTTCCAGAGTGAGTAATGTCATGCCAGGCTGGTCTCTGGGAAGGTGGCGAGGCTTCTCCATGGGTTTTGGAGTTCAGACAAAAAAACTCTGCTGCATAAGCAAGTTGAGGAAGGAGGTTGAGCAATGAGGCATGAGAGCCCCCGAGGGAAAGGATGCTTAAATTTTTAAAGGTCTTTGGTCATTTGTTTTTTTCCCCAGCCCCACATTTGAAGGTAGAGCAATAGCTGTGCAGTGATACTATCCCTCAGATGGAGTTGCCAACCCAGCCTGGTCCTATATTTCTCCCTCTTAACTCTTCCTCGCACAGTGGAATGCCCTCATCCTCTGGCCTTCCAAAAACCCATGCTCTCACAGACCAGGTCAAATAGCCTTTCAGCTGGCAGAGGTTGTCAGCTGTGTGACAGAGTGCCGTGGAAAGAGTTTGAAGTCCTGCATTCCTGGAGCTGCTGTTTTTGAGCAAGCAGGGAGAGCAGAGCTATATCTGGAGCAATACTTTCTATAGAAAACAGAAACTTTTAAATTGAAGAGAGACACTTCCAAATCCAGAATGAGATTCCTAGATCAAAAAATGGTCAAAGTATTGTGGGCATTTTTAGAAGTGATGCTTTAGGATGAATTTCATAATTTTTTTAATCTTTTAATTGCTTTTGCATACAATGTGCAATTTATGTCTGTATCGTAACCATGCATGCATGTTACATACATGCAACATGCATTCACTCTGAAAAGGCATTCTCCAATTCATTCTCAGATCCTACAATAGCAATGTCATACAGACATATGGCTAAATTAGCGTATTAGGGAATTTCAAAGACACTGATTCTCAGAAAGGGAAGATACATTGTCACTCATGCCTACTCAGGTCAAACAAGTTATATAAAACACCACATATAGTTTACAAAATGAGCCAGATGTAAGTAGTCTAATATTCCAGGTTCATCCATCCTTATTTCAATTGTCTAGAACTAAAAGAAAAAGGATACTCTATATCATTAAAAATGAATGGAGGTTATAATTGCTTAAAAGATTATAGCATAAAATTTGCATGACTGATGTGCTGCAAAATACAAGAGGGATTTGCTCTACAGAATTTAATGTTGCTTTGCTTGTAGATGCAGCTTGCATTCAGGCATATCAAGAAATAAGATCATTTAATGGTTTATTCATTCTATTTAACAGAATATATCCATGGCCCATCATCCACATATTCACCTGCTGTCAGCTGCTATTGAGCTCTGTAATGAACAGCTGTGGAAAGGGCAAAAAACGTACAACAACCTCTGGCTATTTGCATTTAAGATATTTAGTTCCATGTGAGAAGAATGACATGTAATCAACTAGGCACATGGGTAAAAATAGCAGACTCCAATTCTGCCTACCATTTTTCTCTTCCCGTAGAGATGTTTACAAAATTCATGAATTATTTGCATTTTGACTTTCAGAACAACATGCAATTTTTATGGGGCAAGGGGTTAGATTCTGTCAGTCTCATTTCCGAGGTGTAACCACAGAAGGAAAGCACTTCTTGGCATGCACCATGGGAACAGAGCCTGATCTGTACTGTCGATAGATAAAGTCTCATTAACAGGTCAGTGATAGCGAGCAGTGCCTGCACAGCAGGGGCAACACCTTGGTGAGGAAGAAGATTTAAATTTCTCAGCACAGTAACCACTGGCGTTGTATGGCAGTAGTAATGATCTCTCTTGAAGGAGGTGGGACACCTATTAAAATCTGCAGGAGGTGTTGTGCGGTGACTCCCGGAGCATCTCTGCTTGAAATGGGATTGCAGCGCCCTCCCCTCTGTAGTGCATTCGGGTTGTTGAAGCAGTCCTCGAAAACAATGGACTCAGACCCGTGAAGGTCCTGAGTGACTTCTGAGAGGCTGAGAGTGCTCCCAGCTCCCTTGGATTTCAGTGGGAGCTGGGAGCCAAACCAGGCCCCTCCAGAAAGCAGGAAAACAGGAGACAGTGAGCGGCAGGATCCCGCCTGTGAATCCTGCAGTTGGAAGCTGAACAATAAGTAAGTCTGTTCTCAGATAAAATACTTGCAGAAGTTGCCAGGCATTCATTGATTGGGAAAATATGAGGGTACATTTGATACCAATAGCAGTATTATCTGCTATTATCTACTATGGGTTAGAAAATTTTATTTTAAAGGTTATTTACTAGAAACAACAGAGACATTTAGCTCTGCAGTCATAGTCAGTAAAATCTGGCCAAAGGAAATACATCCAAGCTTTTCCAAATAATAAACAAAGATTCTTTAGTTGAGTGCCTTTAAAGTTTCCTCTCAGCTTGAGGGTAGCATGTAATAGATGGAAATAATAAGAAAGATACTGAGAAACTGGTGTTCCATGAGCCAATTTGCAGGAGACCATGTGACTTTGATGGTTGGAAAAATAATAAGATTACAGTGGAAGCTTGTAAATATTAGGTGTAGCTTCTAAAATCCCATTTAACCAGTCAAAATGTTGACTAAATCATTCCAAGAATCTGGAATAAAAATATCAGCTATTATAAAGCATTTATGGCTTTACTAAGCAGGAGAAGAACCAATCTGATCTGAGACTTAAAAGCACCATAAAAAAGGTGTAATAGCCACTTTCTGCAGTTGCACCAAAATGGTTTCATTTTTTAAAAAAAATTAATTTTTTAGACAAATTTGCAGCATACAGTGAAAATCAAGAATATTATCCATTTAGAAAACATTTAAAGTAATTCTCTAGTTAGCTGTAAAACAAGGTTACTGTGAGCATTTCAGCAAAGAGATTTCTAACAGCATGTGCAGAACTCAATGGACTGGGAAGGCCGTTTTCAGAATGAATTGTCCCACTCTTACCAGTCCATGATATGCAAATGGAAAAGCCAAAATGCTTTTTGACATAGAATCAAAAGCAGCAGTGTCTTTTTTTCTACTGTGGTGTGATGCTGAGTGGAACTGAGTCATGCTGAACATCACTCAGTACAAGTGGTGCCGAGAAACAGTGCCAAGAGGGAAGGGGACCGAAAGACAACACCTCACTCACATGGAAGTCCTGTGTTTGGCCTCTGCCTCCACATCCCATGCTCGGAGGACGATATCTTGCTCACATGTGAAGCATGGTGCCAACCTGCAGTCTTTCTTCTGTGTGGTGACCTCCTGAGCCAGCCACAGCAATTGCCTAGACATGGGCAGAACTCGTGTCTTCTGTCTCATTGTTCCATGTCCAAAGGACAGGGTTCAAATTGAAAATCTTAGAATCTGGGTGTCTCCTCCTGGCACTTGAGCTGATGGATTGAACCCATCTTTCACCATGTGAGGGGACAAGGCATTGCCTGTTATGTTAGAAAAACAGATGTACAGAAGGTTGTACAACATGGGAGGATAATCAGGAGGAAGAACTGAGGAATAGTTTGAATTGCTTGATTCCTCTGCAATTTACAGAGCTTGAGAATAGTTCAGCTTGTCTGGATAAGAGAAGAAAAGCACAGGCTAGACATTAACTATCTTATATGCTAGAAATAACCACTATGAAATCAAAAGTTCTTTTTTTAGTGTGAGTAAGGTAACATGAGAGGATCTGGATATAGAAGTGACTTACTCAGAAGCCCCATCAGACCAAACAGTTTAAACTTCAGATATACCATGAGATTAGTCACAAAATATTTCTGGCTACAAATATGGAAAAGCAAAAGAGAAATGGCAAAAAGCTTCTATAAACAGTTTTATATCCAAGTTAACAAAAAGTGCCTGCTAGCTTTATTCCCCAAACACAAACGAAATCCAGATTAGAGCTGGGATTTAGGGTTTTTTGCACTGCTCTTCTTCAGTCCCCGGCACAGTCCTGGGCTCAGGGATGGAAGGAGGCAGAACCTGAAGAGTGTCGGTGACCTGAGAGCCTTTTTCCTTTTGCAGACTAAACCAGGAACAACCTGGCCTCAGATTTGTCTCTGGGGTTGAGAAACCTACAAAAGCAAAGAAAGCAACTCATATGGAAACTGGGACCATATTCCAGCCCCAATAGTTCCTTTGGATGTTTTTGCTTTTATGAGCACAAAGGTCAGGAAATCGGCCTGGATTCCAGCTGCTGCTCAAAATGTCTATGCTCCCGTGGCTTCAGCTCATACAATTAATGCTGCTGAAACGTCCCTGTCTGATGGTGGAATTGGTTTCTTGTCTGGGTTAGAAATTGGACATGAGCTGTGTGCGTCATCTCCATCAAAGCCATTCTTCTCTCTATTGCCCTTATGTGCAGGGCCTATAGCATTATCAATCAACGCTAATGGAAAAATAGTCATGCAGGCTGGCCTGCTCCATGCACGGCACTCGCCTTGCATACCCCATCACACCCACCTTTTGTTTAAACATTTGTAGACAGAAACATCTTGTTGAGCTCCGTTCTGTGGGAGAACATATTTGTGAGACAAAGCAATGCTGTGGTCTACCAGGAGGTCTATGACGCTTTCAGTGAATTATTCACTACTTTGCTGTGGTCTACATGCCAGGTCACCCGTGTTCACAGCAGAGAATGAAGCATTATTCATTATCAAACCTTTGGTTTTCTCTTCTAGGAGGTTCTTCCCCCCGCCCCCATTGCCCTTTCAGGTTTTAACAAGACATTGCATTCTTTCAGACTTCCCCTGGGCAGCAGTTTTTTGCACTTGCAGAGGTACAACAATAATAGGTAGAAAGCCAGAGCAGTTGTAAATTGTAGCAGTTAATGTCAAATTGATGGGGCAGTGATCAAATGAAGTTCATAACCACAGAACGCAACCTGGGGGTGGAATGCTGTTTCAAAGATTGCTAATGACAGGGTTATAAAATCATAAAATAGAAGGCTTTTTCCACTGTGAAAGTTTGAAAGAATTTATTTGGCTGACCGAAGGTATTAGCAGTGTTAGGGTCACACTTTTATAAGACATTTAGCACGATTGCTAATCAATGAGGGGACTGACCAGTCCGTTGAAAAGGCACTGAGGGAACAACACCTGCATTGTATTTCTATTTTTGGACTCCCCAAGTGCACCTTTAATGATCTTTAGGTCCTCCAGTATGGTGCTGTTTAATTAGAAACTGCTGATTCTGAAGGAGAGCAACACTTGACTAAAAAGAGCAGTTCTGGAGATTTCAGGTCTGCCTTTTAACCACCAGCATTCAAGAAACCAAAGCAGTGGGCAATGTCACAACGTTAGCACAAGGGAAAACATTTATAGCTCATCAAAGCTGGACAGAACACAGCTGTATCCCAGCTGAGCTCTCCAGCCACGCTGCTAGAAATGTCTCAGTGAGTTAAAAAGAGGTTAGACCCATGAAAATATGGTAAGATAAATACGCATGGAAAATATTGAAGATATCCCACTGCAATTTACATATGGAAGTAAGGAATGAACAGTGCAAATGAGGCTTATGCTTTTATAAATGGATCATTCTGTATTTTCAGATTTATTTATTTATTTGTTTGTTTATTTGTTTGGTTTTTTTTCTGATTTCTGTTTCAGCTATTGAGAATAATCTGTCATGTGATTTATCATGCTCTCCTTACTCATTTGTGCTTATCTTAGTCAAGAAAGAACAAGGCCAGTAAAAATGCTTAGCTTGGAATTGACCCTTTTTCCTCTCATGGCAGAACATGGAAAAGGGGAGAAATCCACTTGTAAAACCTACAGTATGAACAGGTTTTGGTTAGAAAGGGGTTAACATCCTCAGATTTACACAAATCTTCTAAGCTAGTACCAATGGATGCCAGCCTTGGTCATTCAAATACAGCACCTGAGTCCCTGTAAGTCCACACCTCACAGAAACGTGGCTGGTCTCTTTGCACAGTCACTATGTTTGGAAAAGCTGCAGGCTCAAAGCAATTTTTGGCATCGTTCATTATAATCAGCTGTCCAATTTCTGACGTGATGGAGGACTATGCCAAACAGTAGTTTTTCTTTCACTTCCAGTCTTCCTGCTCCTGCCCCATTTCCTACTCAGAGGCAGTTCACAGGGGGGCCTCTGAAGCTAGAAGACACCTAGAAGCCGATTAGATGCTGTTTCACCCTATAGCCCTCTGATCACTTAATTCCCAGCTCCGAAAGGCTTGGGAGCATCAAATCCCATCTTTTGCAGTTTGCAACCCTTTGAATTGGATGATAATCATCTCACAAAATACACAGTTCAGAAATGTACCTTTCAGTGTTGAGCTTCATCTCTTTTAAAGGTTTTCAGGTCTTTAAAGCCATTTATGCAACTTCTGGTGCTGCAGACATACCCTTGTGGGCTTTGCATTGCCTCAGCAGTACTCATGACAGTCCATCAGCTCAACAAGACTCTTTTGCAAATTCCACCAGATGCTTATTGTTTTAAGTTAGGTCTTCATATAAGGGAAGAAAAACCACAACCCCACTTTTTTCCATTAGTAGATAGTGTTAGACATCTGGCTTCTGTTCTGGGAGCATAATATAGATGTTCTGCTCTGTAGGTCTACTTGGCTAATATATTGCTAGCAACCATTTACATCACCTATTAAGAAATGGATCATCATGAGCCAGCAAATAAGTCAGGGCCAGGTGACATCAGCTGGATGGGAGTGAACTATGTGCCACCATTTGAAACTACATAATCAGTGCGTAATTAGTTGCTTGTCAGCTAGTCAGTTTGGTATCGCCCAATTTTTGTACTGTGGATGCTCGGTGGAAATGGTCTTAGGAGGACCAGTAGGTTGAGAGACACAGAGATATGTAACCTGGTTGTGATTTTTGGGAATAGAAGGCAGCTGATTCTTTCACTGCAAAAACCGGAGAATATTCTCCTTCTGGTAAGTAATTCATAATTTGGCAAAGAATGCTTGAGCTCTGCAGCATCAGCAACAACAAGCTTCCTGTTGCATCTTTCCATAACATCTGCTGCTGCGTCCATCAGCTGGTGTCATTTTCACAAAAGTGACCCGTGAAATAGATTAAAATGTTGATGTAAGAAATAGCATTATGATTGCAATTAATATTCCATTGTTAATGTTGCATTGGGGTGAATGAGTGCAGGTCACATGTCAACGCTGTTGTTTTCACAGTGTTTGCAACATCAGAGAACTTACATTGGCTAGCTGACATTTTCCTTTACTGTTAATTATGATAATGACTTTAATATGCTCAAAATGAAAACTTAGATTTCTGGAGCAGGAATACGTGGCTGATTCAGAAAGAACAATTATGTTGGAAGATATGAAGTGATGCTGTGGCATTACAAGCAACCCTACTAGAAATCCGAAGAAGAAAAGCAATTTCAAATGGCACATCTGAAATGGGTTTATTGCAATGTAAGATATTGGATATAGTAGCTCCAATTTTTGTATGTTTGTTTTTCAAACAAGGTCTTCAAGTTACAGTGTCTGGAGCTGATCTGTTGTTTCTTAAAAGCTGGGCTTTGTGAATAACCTGGTAAGAATTTTATCAAGTCATCTATCTCATGCTTTATGAACACAGAAATCTGGAGTCTTGCAATCTGTGAGGGAGAACCATTTCCTGGAGAACATCCTACTTATACCTGGTTGCCCAGTGACAGGTCCAGAGGTGATGGGTACAAGCTGAAACACAGAAGAATCCCTATGAACACCAGAAAACACTTTTTCACTATGTGGGTATTGGAGCACAGGTTACCCATGGAGGTTGTGGAGTCTCCACCCTTGGAGATATTCAAAAGTTCTCTGGACATGGTCCTAGGCAACTGGATCTAGGTGGTCCTGCTTGAGTAGGGAGGGGTTGGACCAGATGACCTCTGGAGGCCCAGCCCAAACCATTCCATGATTGTGGGTTTCTGTCTTTTCATTCTGGTTGGTTTTCAAGACCCCTCACTACCACAAGGTTCATACCAAACTTCTAGCTGATGGAAGGTGCTCACTGATTTTATTAGGATCTCTTGCTTCTATTCTTAAAAGAGCATGTGCACAAGTTGCACTCAGCCAAGCTGTCCTGCTAGATGACCTTCGTTCTCTCTGCTTCTCCTTTTCAAGCCCTCTTTGTTTGCTTGCACCAACTTGTCACATTTCATTTTAAGTTCCTAAAATATTCTGGGAAGAACCTATTTCTCAGATCGTGTTTGAACAGCAGGTAGAACTGGGTGCCCCTAGTCTGACAAGCTACTGCCAGAAAAGAAGGTGCTGTTACTAAATGCCACCCTGCTGGGCATATTCTTGAAACCGAACATCTTCTCTAATTAAGTGTAGATCTTCAACATTTTCATTTTTCCCTCAAAAATATTATTAAGAAATAATTAAGCTAGTCTTTTTGTAAAAGTATGGACTCAGCTGCACTAAATCAGCATCAGGTTTGTGCCTCCATCCCTCTTAGCTGTGTTCTGTCAGGAATCACAGGGACAAACATTGGGTTTTTTTCAGGCCTTAGAGGCTATGAGAGCGGTCATGAAGTTTAGCATGAGTAATGAAAGTAAGGCTGTGTTAAAAAAGTTCCCTCATGTTATTACTTGGCAGTTCATTAAGATATACTTTGTTTACCTGCTGCAGTCTGCACACCAGATTTAGCTCTCTGCAGGAATCTGAAAGCATTTAACGTGCAGAAGCTGTGAAATACAATGGAAGACAAAATGCTTCTGCTTCACGCTTTTGTGAAAAACAAGATACTTAAACAGGCACTGAGAGCCTGCTCATCCCTTCCAGATATTTCCCTATGGCAGATACAAGCGCAGAACAGAAAAGCAGAAAAACAGATCTGATGATCTTTACTTACCGGCAGGCTGGGAAACACAGTATACGTTTCCTCTGCAGCTCTTTGGGCTTTCTGTGAGGAGTTATAATCTCCTTTGGCTTGTTAACCACTGCTGAAGCAGGCCAGAATTAATTTGCATTCTTGTGCTGCTCAGTGACTCTCCAGTGATGTCAGGTTAGAACACTGATTTTTAATTAAAATATCAATTTTCAAGTACATTTCACAATTAATACATGGGAAGGAATTCTGACGAGCTACATTATTTTGCTAAGTGGTACCAGTTCAGCTGTTTCACTAATCACCTTTGAAGCAAAAAGACACAGCTTCACTCCAAAAAAATGTGACTTCACAGAACAATGAATATGTGAATGGGTGATCTGCTGTACGCACCAGGAGTTCCCCATATGGAGGAAGCATCAAGTTTGTCAGAACAGGAAAACATCCTGTGTTCAAAGATTTTAAAAGCCTATTAACACACTATGATGATAGTGTGATATAGTTTACAGCAAATTGCTATGTAGTATACGATAAATTGCTGCTTAAGGTGTTCCCATGTTATTTATTTACTTGTTCTGGATTTTTAGGTCCTTATGAGCCCATCACAATAGGAACCCAAGAAACATTAGTGGCTGTCATTAGTCCAAGGATCTCAAATCTAGGAAAGCACTACCCATCCCAGTATACCAAGGGGCATGAGGTGTCAGGGCCCAGATCTCCAGCTGGGCAGAGATATAGAAGCTGAAGATTCTCTTACAGACCTACAAGAATTTGCATCTGCACAGCCAAGGAGTAGACTACCCACCTGAGGTTGCACAGAAATCCTGTGACCCAGCTGGGAACCCAATCCACATCTCTGAAATGCAGGCTCAGGTTTAACCTCCTCACCTGCCCATGATGCCTATAAATACTATTAAATATTTATTTTGTCCATTCACAAGCCATCACACTCTCACTAAGGACGGTTGGCTGCACATGTCAGCTCCAGCTGGCCCTTCAGGAGCAGGCACAGTGAATGAGGACATTTCCTGCTCAACCAACATTCTTCCATATTTTTTGATTGTTGTGGTTGACTGCTCCCCCAGCCAAGACTTTTCAACATTTTCAATGAATTAAAAAAAAAAAAAAGCATGTCTCGACTGCTTGCAACATTTAATTTGCCTTGAATCGTTTGCTTCTACTTTGGGACATCGTAAAAATAATCCCAAAGGCCAGATTCACAAGAGGAATGAGGTAATCATGAGAAGCTGGTATTAAAGCTGTTCCTCCCTCCTGTGCTCTAGATCCCAGTGCTGGACATTCGTATCACTCATGGGAAACCTTGGGTCCGATTCCCTCTTTGTTGTGTCCACAGCAAGAATTTTAACCCCAGGATGCCCCACTCAGAAAACATTGCAACTGTTAAGCCGCACTGTGTGCTGAGGTGGGGGTCTCATGGCTCTTCTGTTATGGCTGGACCACTTAACAGTGAAATCTTAAATATTTATTGGATAAAAAATTATATGCATCTCTCTAAGGTTGCAATTCGGTCATTTGACAAAGGGAATTTCAGGTTTTCAGTTGCTGCTTCAGTGAATGTTTATTCATGAATATGAATGGAAGCTGGTCAACAGGGGAGAATAGATGAGCTACATAAGTCATTGCCCAGACCCCAGAGCCAAGGAGCTCTCATGGTAAGTGGTGCACTTGTAGTTATGTTTCCAACCTGATGTTTGTCCTACCTGCTGGACAACATGGCTGTGGAGTAAGAGTGGGGAAAGGGACCATTGGCTCCTCGCTGAAATTTATACTCAAGGAATTCAAACCACAATTTGAAAATAATTTCGTTGTATCCAAAACTACAATTTTGGGGAAGACTATCTACTCAACAACAAAGGCCCTCATCCACCTCTCGTTATAACATTGCTTTTGAAGTACAAGGCTAACAAAAAGCAGTAATGTCTACCAGTAACACTGCAGTATCTCTGGCCCAGTGTTCAGTTAGGCAAAAAAAAAAAAAATAAAAAAAAATTAAGAATACATCAGCCAAACTTGCAAGATACGGGTGACTGGGAAGCTAACTGTCAAATGTTGAAGGCTACATTTTCCATTTCTTCCCCCTCACCTGCCCTTCTCTGACAGGAGACTCAGAAAAATGAGGTTTCTAGATCATAATCTGCAGAGAATTCCTTATAAACCTCTTGGATAGGTTTCAGTTTTTAACACTGTACTGAACCAACTGTTATTCTTCTGAACAAAGAAGTAAAAAAAAAAAAATCAAATCAAAAGCTTTCAACTAGGTCATGCTAGTATTATCATGAGTGAGTGTGAGTGGTATCATTTCACACATACTGCATCTCTCAATTAAGGAAAATGCCAGACTTCTGTTAGCAAGACAGCTGGTGGTACTCAGTGACTAAATATAGTACTGTCATCACCTAGGAGCACAGCCAGGAGGTTTTAATGGTTGGGACAACTGATATTTTGGTTTAGCCAAAACAATTTTTAATCATATGCTGTTATTTTAAATAACTAGTGTAAGAAATCAATGAATGAATGTATTTTAAATATATTTTACCAATTTTATTTATTAAGTCAATTTTCAACTAATATGCAACTGATTTTTAAAGAAATTACACATATTGTGTATATTTGGGATAGAAAAAACAGCTAAGTAAATACAGCTGGCATTCAGCTGATTCTCTGACTGTACATTAGATAAACTAAACTCCTTTTATTGCGTGTATAGTCCCTCGATCCGTGGGGCTTGGGTCCTATGAGGGGTTGATTATTAGGGATGGCTCCATTGCTCAGGAGAGGCAAAGCCATAAGTGAATATGTGTAGTCCATCGTAAGTGAAGGCTGATGCAGTTCAACCCATACTTGATCAAAATGCTTTAATCTGCAGTTACAGATGGATTAGGTCCTAAATTCTGGCTGTTCCCAGGGAATTTACCTTCCTGAAAAAAGAAAAAGTGAAAAAGTCTTCTAGGCAGAGGGAAAAGGACTTCTCGGTTCTCGCCTCCCCATCAATGTCCCAGGCATTTTGTTTTTTTGTGTTAGCACTTTTTCTATCTACTCTGGTCCAAGCCAAAAAAAAAAAAAAAAGATACACACTTAAGTATTCCTAAGGATGAATGGAAAGAGCTTTCTGCTCCTAATGCTCTTGTAACTTTAAGGTCCATAAGCCTGAGCCTGCCAGGTTTACAAACAAGGGCTGTGCTCATGCGTGGCTGAGGCGCAGAAATGAAGTGTCTATTTCTTCCCTCTTTCCAAAAAAGACTGGGGTTTAGGTCTGGTTTAGCTATGACCGAGTAGGTATTTCAAAATGTTTATGAACAGTTTTATTGCTTTATTTCTGCTGCCAGTTCTAAACAATGTGGGCCAGGAACACCAGCTTTGTTTGTACTTATATTAATCTGTGGTTGTCTGTGGATATACACGTAGAGGTATCCTCTGCAGCCAGTGGATTAGAAGATGAATCGTTAGTCCTGCTACATGTTGAATGTGAGCTGAAAAGTGATGATGACGATAGAGAGCTTTTGCAAAATGAACTACCAGTGTGAAAACCTGGCTGTTTACCTCTGTGCTAAGATTAGCAGCAGGCTTTTTTCAGCATCTATGCTCTCTCATAATTTTCCTTAGACAGAGCAATTAAGAGTGGGTTAACGTTAAGAAGGAGTTGAAACCTTTTTTTGGTTTTTTGTTGTGATATAAAAAAAAGAAAAAAGGGATATAAGCTCGAGAGAGAGAGAAAAAAGCTTTAATACATTGCAGAATACTCGTAAGGGCAAGCTTTTTACCCGTACAGTCAAGATAATGTGGGCAGCAGCAGTGTAAATTTCCCTTGTGCTCTCTTGGCCGACTTTCTCTCCAGCCTCCCTGCAGCCTTGGCCCTTGGAAGGGCTGTTTTTGCCTTGGACCCACACCTGGATGAAGGCTAACTGTGGCAGGGCCACCAACAGACATGCCAGAGCTGATCACTTGTTTCAGTCACTCCTTCCTTCAGATGTTAACTCGGAGCTGGTGCCTCTCCAGCCACAGTTTACCCCAGTAAACAGAGAGGTGTACACACACTTTGTTCTCTTGCCGCTGCTCACCATATTGTTTGTGTCCAGCTGAGGAGGCTCAGCTGAACAGGGAACAAGCTCATGCTTTCCTGAAGGCAACAAGAGCCCTTTGCATTGTGGTCCTGCGGGTAGCTATCAGCACAGCTTCCCTTTCTTAGGCTCTGGGAGAAACCAAAACTGGATCAGGCTTTGCTCTTGTCTTCATTGCTCTCTACCAAGTGCTTTTCTCTGGTCTGGCTCATTACTGTAAAAATAATAATAATTCAGAGGAAATTCTGTTTTCTGCTGCCCAAGTGCTGTTGCCTTGGCTTGAGAGGAGTGCTGAACTGGATGTGCAGCTCCTGATATCTGGGAAGCACCCCTGCCTGCTCGCTGGAGAGAACCAAAGACCTCAGCTGCTTCTGCTCTTTTCCTCTCTTGCCATTGCAGCTGAAGAAGACCCTGGAAGATTTAATATCAACGGTAGACAAGTTTTGCTTTTGGATTATTCTCTTGCTTGAATAGTTTTCAAACAGACATCTATAGCAAGGACAATTAACAGATCCTTCTATTAAGAAACATTATTTTCTACCACTCGTTCATTCTTTATTCACTGGACAGTTTTTTAGTAATTATTACTTTAACAACTCCACATTTGTCACACACACACAGAACTGTGTTGGAATTATGTAACAGTTATAATCATCACCAATACATCTATCCTTTGAGTGATGCTACTAGACTTATCACTCCATTTTTAGCCTTACTGGAACTGATAACTTCCCAGATTTGGTCAGTAAATTATGATAGTCTTTCTCTTTTAATAGAAGTTTTTTTCATTACTTCCATGCTAAATTTGTTATTAAAATAATCCAAACAACAAACTTCTTTGAATACAATAGAAAGATATAACTAGGAAGTATTAATTTATATTTGAAAAGTGTATTTATTTTTTTCTTTAAAATGAGCACACACTGTGACCTAATTATTATAAACAGAAAAAGAAACAACAAATGCCAGATCTGAAAACATGTATTTATCTAGATGGCATTCTAAGTTTTTAATTATTTTTTCTATGTATGAGGTAATTTAACCTATTTACATATTGCTAGAGGCTAAGGGGAAAAAAGCATTCATCCTGAGTTGAGTTGAGTTCAGAGAGTCTGCTTTGCCAAAAATGAAGCCAAACACATTAATCTACAGACTTTCTTAAAGTCTCAGCAGCATCAGGAATACATTTGAAAGAAGAGGAACAGGTCTGGTTTGTCAGTCTGGCAGGTACCAGTGGAAAAGTCCATCATCTACCAATGAATACGTACTGGCACAGTGGGTCCTACAGCCACAAAGGCTCCACACGTTTCTGCTCCCAGGGGCTAAGCCTAAGCACGTGTTGGCTCTGCTGGGGGAATACTGGAGACAGGCAGACATGGGAATGCAGAGGTGAAATATACTGCAGAGATGATTTTTCTACATAATATTAAATATGCTTGGCATAAAATTTTACAAGCATATCCTGGACCACCCAAAAACTGTAGTGATTAATCCAGAGCTCTCCCCTGTCCTTTACATGATTACTTTTAAATGTTCATTCATTGCAATATACTTTATATTGTTAAACATAGCCACATGGACTGTGTTTGTAAAATACATGTGTAGTCTTAAAGTACATATGCAATCTAAAGGCTTGCTTCTCTTGTTGCAGTAGAGCTCCAAACATAAGCTCCTTTTTTTCAGGAATTCAATGGTCAGATGAAGAAAATTCTCCAAAGTTGAAGACAGAGGGTGATTAATTTTAAAACTTGAGACTTACATGCAGATTGGTTTTAATTTACTAGACTGAGAAACACTTAGCTTAGTGGGTACACAAACAGGCATATCTTTATAGCTGATTTTTTGGCAAATAATTGGTTAACTCTTGTGACAATGGCTTTTTTGAACACCAAAGAAAGCACCCCATCAAATATATGTAATTTATTTTACAGGGAGGGGGAAAGCTTTGGTGCATTTTCCAAGAAAAATTCCAAGGCTTAAGTGAATATGTAGGGCTAGCAGTTACACTGACGTGAACCGATACATAAACCCGTATGTGTAAGACAGCTATGAGTAGTAAGAGTAACAACTCAGCTATTAAGACGTCTAAGTGTGTCTTTACATAAAAGCCTCAAAGAGCTGTACAGGGAGTCATTATAGTGTATTATGTCAGGAACTGACTTACTCAACATGTAGAAGTCGACACCGACACCATCAGCTGTGATGTAAAAGGCCAGTTTCACAGGGCAGGCATTTCCAAAGAGTCCAGTGCCCACCAGTTCCCACGTAGGCAGCTAAATGAAGTGATGAAACTTTAAATGCTCTCAGCTTTCTTGGGAGCTGGTAGATGCTGGGAGAATTTAAAAATCCGGCCCCGCTCGTAGGCGCTGAAATCTTTTGAAAAACCCGGTGTACCCTGGGGTAGCCACACTGTCTGCTTTGAGCTCCTGGAGGGGTGATGAAGAGGACCAAGTCGGGCACTGGTGACCCGTGAAGATGTCTGCTGAGGTGGGGGTCTTCTGAGCATCCTGGGGATGTCTAAAGCAGGCTGAAGGAACATCACTGCTGATCCATAATGTCCATGCCATAGCACAGAGTTAAGGAGCTTAATTAAAAAAAGAAAGCTAAGGATTACCCACTCTGGAAACATCCTCTCAGATCATCAGATAACACTGTATTTACTGTGTGAACTCTTATTCCGAATGGCTTCAAACATCCCATTCCAGTACACATGAAAGCCAGCATAATTTACAGAATGTCTTTTATATCCTAGTAATTTTATTTTAAAAAGATGCAAACAAAACAATGTGTTAGATTACATTCTGGAACTGTTGTTCAAATGTTTTATGCTATCCTTCAGCAATAAAAGGAACATTAAACTCCTGAGGCCAGACTGAGTCTAGCTATTTTCAGCACCTCTGGCAGGCTGGAGTGGAGCCGAGGCACCTGGCTGCTGGGGAGCCCTTTGGAAAGGTTGTCCCCACTGCTGCTGGCTGGCCCCTCACTCTGGACCTGCAGGTCCCTGTGGGGGCACAAATATCCCTGTCACTGCAGGAGATTGGCTTTATTCACATTGTTAGAGGGGGGGTCCACAGAAGGAAAAGCCATCAACGGCTATCAGACACAAAGACACCAGCAATTACACCGCAGGCTGGGGCAGGTAACAGGGAAACATCGCTGTATGGCTTGTCTTCTTCCCAAAATCCTCCTCAGGCATCAACTGATGGCTACCATCCTACTGCTGGAGGTAGGACAGCAGGTTGGGCAGACCAGCTGTCTGGCCACGGGTGCTCTGTCTTGTTTCTCACACATAGGTGAGTGGGGAAGTCCCTAAATGCCACCCAACTTCCAGTCTGTCAGGCCTGCCCCAAGCTCCTGGGCCCCTCAGTGCTTCTTGCTTGTCTTTTTACCAGCATGAGAATTCCATGCTCAGCCTTGCAGTGGGCTTTCCCAAAGATGAAGGTCCCTCCACTACCAGCTGGCCCTCTAAGTGGTCAGCAGAATGTCCTGGTCAACATTCAGTTCAAGTGCTCTTTCAGAGTTAATTAAAGTCATATTTCCTCCTGCTCAAGTGCTTTGCCTATTCAGTTGTTTTCCGATCGTAAGTTGTGGTGACAAAGCTTTCTCCCTTGCCGTGCACAAGTAGGTACTTACAGTCTAGAGTAAACTCCAAATTTTAGATCCTGAGTGGACAAAAATACCTATGTGAGGTCTTAATCTTGACTTAATTGCTTAAGGTGCAGAGGAAATATAGCTATGCCTGGCATTTCTGTTGGCCACATCTAGGTAGCTCTGTGCACAGCATGGAAACATTAAATTGCTCTTGGTGCTGATGTGTAATGAAGCTCCAGCAACATTGCACTTAATGCATCCTTAATTTTGGGACTCTCTAACATCTGTATGCTGTACTTTGCAACTTCAATGGTCTTTTTCTGTATTTCCAGGGACATATGTAGTAGAATGATACTGTGTCTGACTGATTTGAATAATAGATGTGTGACCTGATACATCTTTCTCCTGTCTAATAGGAGATAAAGTCAAGATACTTTTTCAATATGGTGCATTAGGATATTATTTCATGACAGTCCATTGCAGAGATTATTCTACATTCTTTGCAAAAAGCCATGGAAAGGTTTGACCCCCTGCAAATTAACTGTACGTTACATGGAGAGAAGTGGATCTTCTCTAGGTAAAATAAAAAGAAACACAGGAATGATGACTTGGAAGAAGAATAATTAAAGAAGATAAGGTATTTTATTCCTTCTCAGGCTCTTTCATCTTAACTGACATTCTAAGAAATGGGCAATCTGAAATCTATGATTTATTACCTTAAAAGTTTTAGGACTTGTCTTTTTTTCTTTAGCCTTGTCAGATTTTAAACTTCCACAAGATTCTGCCTTAAGTCCTTTGAGAATTAATAAGCGAAAGGTTCCAGTTGCAGACAGAGACACATTTTTCACGCTTTCCTCCCTCCCAGCGACTTGTTTTCCAGCCTCCTCAGAATGGAAGGGGGGGAAAAATTCAGCCAGCAATGTCAGTTCATGTTATTATTCTAGATACAGAAATGCCTTAGCCAGCATTTATACAAAGCTTCACAGAGTGTAATAAAAAAAAAGACTGAATCTCTTATGACTTCCTTATTTTGTTTGGTTGTTTTCCCAAGTTCAAACAAAAGGGTGAGATTCATGTGACTTATGTGGAACTACATAAAAAGTTTCTCTCTAAGTTATTTGCCTAAATTGTCCCCATAGTCCTATCTCCCCATGGATGGAGATACATATCTCCAGATGGTGATTTGTCCCCTTCTGGGACTACTGGGGGGACTTTTACCATGGAAGAACCATCTCTCCATGGGTGCTATGGACCCAGCCTAACTGAACAGCCTAATTGGTGCCTACATTTGGGATGGCTAAAGTTTTGTCTGATTCATTCTCTCTGCATTCAGCATTCCATTTGGGAAAGCTCAGGGTACCTGAAAAGTCTGCATTCTTGGTCACAAAAGCATTCTCACCCTGACCAGATTTTCAAGGAGGTGGCCACTGAGGTGTTCCCTTGCCCCACCATGTTTCTTCTTGGCCATCATGGTATTTCTTTT